>JAOXNR010000696.1:0-10785 GCA_028571225.1 Parsonsia alboflavescens
AAAATTCACCTTCATTAATCTTATCCTTCAAATTGGAAAATAAAAAGCAAAACAGCTTCTGAATCAATTAATTAAAGATATCTATATTTTGTACTGATATAGCCTTTTTCTATATTTATTTATTTTCTTTAATTAATTAATTAAAGAAATTAATAGTTGTTGGAATTGTAATCCAGTTAGAAATTGATAACGAAGGATACAAGGTTCGACTTGGAATGTTATAGGCCAATTATCACTCAAACTTCCATGACAAATTTTGAGAAGTGTCTTCCATTTCTGTTTCGTTCCATTAAGCTTTTTACGGTATTACCCTTATTTAAATTATTATGAAATAATATTATAGTATAAACCAAAGACACTAATTTTTCGAAACTATACAATAAATTATTTGTGTGTTGTCTAAATTTATTTTGAAGCCGTTAGATTAGTGTTATTGAGTAGCCAGGCCTTGCTTCTATCAGTCAGTCGAAGCATATGGTTAAAAGTCTATCAATTTATAACGAAGGTGAACCTGTTCCATAAAATTAACCTGATATAAAAGAATCCTAACATGACACTTTAAAAAAAAAAAAATCTAAAAAATATAATGTTTTTTTTTTTACAAGTTTTCAAAACATTTCATTTTTTCTTTCATTTACCAAGTGTTTCGAAATATGCCAAACATTCTAAACATCTTTAAAAATAAATAAAATTAAAATTGCAAACATTTTATGAGGTCCTATACCTCAGACACAACAACAGATCCTACTTAATGATTTTGATTGTGGATTATATTAGTATTATTATAATTATTATATATATATATATATATAAGAACACAAATTGAGGCCAAATCTCCAAAAAAAATATTTTAAATATACTTTAATATTAGATCATTTTTCAATAAATTATAAATTTACTCATTTAATTATTTTAAAATTAAAAAAATTACTCAAAATATACTTCATTATTAAATATTAATAATAAAAATGATAGGAAAGTGATTTAAATATTATTAAATCCTACAACCTGCTCACGGAGAGAAGCTAGCTGGAGGAGTGTGAATGGCATCTGATCTGCCCACGAGACCTGGTAAGCAGGATGAATCACTGCCGTATCGCTATTTTTTCTTAAATAGTTATTGTTTGCAAGGGTATAGTTGTTAATATTATCTATAAAATCTAATTAATGTTATAACTCATAATTTTTCTCCTCTTTTGAACTCATCATCATACTAGAGTGTAGCCATGAGGACATTTGGTAGTCCCATTCGTTTAAAATAAATAAATAAATGAGAAGATAAGGTTAATTTGGAAGCATCGAGAAGGCATGTTTTTCTAAAAATATTTGTTGATATGATCAATGTTGTTGATTAGTGATTGAAGATTAAACTATTACTACGTGCCAAAATTAGGACAAGAAGTCAGTGGTTGGTTGGACGCTCGGAAAAGGAAAGAAAAGGAAGAACGCATTTCTAATAAATTATTGTAAGGAGAACATCTGGGTGCACCATTTCTTCCCGCACTGACATGGCTCTTCGTCTTCCAGAACGAATTGGTGCACCGTTTATGACATGTGTTCCACTCAGAAAATTAGAAATTGCAAGGACTTTATTTCTCCCACTTGCCAATTAATTAATGAATGAATATTAATTACTTCATTTTATATTTCATAACGTTAATTTCTTAAAAAAATTTTAATTAATTGAAGAAATGAGAAACTTCAAAATAGAAATATGGACATTTGTTTCTGAATTCTTTATCACCGGCTCCAAGCTCCTATAACTTCAAAAAGGCTTGCAGAGTCTAATCTTCAAACCTTCATCTCCGACTATGTAATCTTATGAAGAGTAGCCTAAAATATTCGATCGATTTTTTTTAAAAAATACAAATTGGGACCAAATCTCAACAAAAAAATATTATCAGATCCTACAAGTTGCTCCCAAGACTTTTCGAGCAATTGATTCCAGTAAGCAAACTAATATTATTAAATACATCGGATCAGAGACGAAAGAAAAATACTCCATTACAAAGACTTGTTCCACTTACCTATATATATATAATTAATGAATATCAACTTGCCTTTATTTTTCCCACTTGCCAATTAATTAATGAATGAATTAGTCACTAAGCTTTCAAGAAGGAATAATTAATGACCACTTTTTGAAGGTACAAAGAATCTAATTTGTAACTTTTTGCCTAATGAAACCACTAAATCTTGTCGTCTTAATTCTTTGACTATATAAAATATCCATCTTCTATTGGGTGGGTTGGTGTGATGGAATGATTTATCCTTCTTTTCCATTTGTTTTCAAATGTTTCAATTCTCCCAGAATTGCTCACTGCTGTATCTGAAAGAAATGTTACTTTCTAAACAGATATGTCTCAATCTCACCATTTTGCAAAGATTATCCAGCAACAAATATTCACCTTTGGACTCTGATGCTACTCCATTCATCATAAAGGTTGTTAGGTTTTGGAGCTTGTGAATGTTTGACATGATATATAGAATGCATCTGAGGATTCATGGATGTGAATTGATAGGAGCCTCAAATGATTCAATGAGAACCTTTCAGGACAATAATGATGAAGCTTTATGCGTAGCAGCAACCTAAGAAGTTTAAAGGTCCTGAAATTAATTGTAAAATATTCAAAATATCGATGCCAAGAGAGTGAGCATTTGAGAGTCCTGGAGCGAGGGCCAGAGTTGCTAGATTTAAGGGCCTGAACCCAATTACAAGGATAGATGCAGAGACCATATTGATCATTAACACCATCTATTTTCATCATAAAGCTTTCTTCGAGTACTTTTGCTACAGCAAATTCATGCAAGAAATCATGAACTCGACTTGCATCAACTCAACCTAAGGGTCTTCTTTTGGAAACCATTGCAAGGCTTCTACGGATAAGGTTATCCAAAATATCCTCTCCCACATAATTTAGGCTTCTTAATTCACCCTCTTCTACCTGGACAATGGAGGGGATGGTTACTGCTCAGAAATGAATCAATGATGTAATCTGTTTGATATGCCATATCCAGAAAGCAAGTCCATTGGCTTTGAAGCTCCTCACATTGGCTAGGCTGCTTTGTAATTCTTTCGAAATCTTCCCATGTGGACAATAGCTCCGTTCTTACTATTTCAATGTGGCGCTTTAATGGAGCAACTGAGTCAACCTTACTAGTTAGCAACCAGTTTAGATTCTGGAACAGAGAACTAATAAAGCCCTGTCCATTAGTTCTGTCAAAGTCAGACCCCCATGACTTTGGAACACATGATTCATAAATTTTTCTTACATCTGCTTTTGCAATCTTAAAATTTGCTACCAAATCTGTAACTTTCTTTTCCAGTTCCACAGTCATATCTTCATTTTTCACATCATCACCAAGTGAGTAAATAGTGCATCCAGTGTCAATGATAACTGCATTCACAGACTCAAAGGGAGAATTGAACATGGATGCTCTTCAGGTGATTTACTGAATGCAAAAAATGTGATCACAAATCGCAATTCCTCCAACAGGGAAAAAATGTTATCTTTGGTAGAAGTCATGAAACAGATCAGCTTTTGAAATCTCCATTTTATGGTCTTGCAGAGAATAAATGAAGCTCAAATCTAATTCATCCAATACAGCAGAATCTCCTTTGGCTGATTTTGATTCCTTTAGAGCTTTGGAACAGATCCCTTTGACATCCGGTTGTGCTGGACTAAAGTTTTGTAGCTGAAATGAAAGAAGCCTTTTCATCTCATTCACAGCGCGATTATTAACATTATCAATGACACAATAAAGATAAAGAAGACATGAGATATTGCTGAAGTTTACTACACCTCTTTGGAGTAAAACCAAGAAGATTTCTCAAAAATTTCAGGTTCTTATGAACAGCTTCAAGTTTGTCTTTCAAAGGAGCAACAAGTTCAGAATGAGTTTTTCGCATTAACCTTCTTTTCAGAGTGAATTTTTCTGTGTTTCAACTTATTCCAATGAAGGTTTTTCTTTTCATCAAAAAATTTCAGATGTAAAGCAGAATCAATAGACAAAGTTTGTTTATCAAATTTATCCTTAGAAACAAAAACTGTCTTTTCTCTTTTGTCAGACTTAATTAGAAACAGTAGGATCGCAATATGTTCGACAGGCAGAGAGAAGAACCATTTCACACATGTTCAAAAGACTAAGTATTACTGTATTAGTATTTATTTTCTGGAAAGCATAAAATCGTAAAGAGACACTACTTTTTCATCCATTTCAATATAGCTTTTTCTATGCAGAAAATATGGAAGGAAACCAAAAGCTGTAAAAAAAAAAAAACATTATTTAACACGTTTTTATACAAAAGGGGACAAAAGAAACAGAATTCAAACAAAGAAATTAGATTTCCCCATTAATAACAGTAAAGAATTAGAAACTTAATGTAAATACATATGTAGTTATCTTAGACATGCACTTTGCTCATTGTATCCAAGACTAGATAGGCAATCAGAGTCCATTGGCTTTGAAGCTGCTTACATTGGCCTGGCCGGTTTGCAATTGTACTGAAGTCCACCCATAGGGACAGTAGCAACTTTTGAACTATTTCAATGTGATACTTTAAGGGAGAAACTAAATCAGCCTTATCATGTAGTAGCTCCTTTAGATTCTGGAATAGAGAATCAATAAAGCCCTGTACATTAGTTTATGGAAAATCAGACCTCAACGACTTTGGAACATATAAGTCATACATTTTTCTTGCATCTTCCTTTGTAACGCAGAATCTGAAATCTGAAAGTTTCTCATTCAGTTCCAGTTCCCTAGCAATCTTTTCATTTTTCTCATCGTTGTTCAGTAAATAGATGGCACATCCAATGTCAATGATCATAGCATTTATATGCTCAGAGAGGTACCTGTAAACCTGATCATTATCAGAATGCTGCTCGGTAGATTTATCTGTTGCAAAAAATGTGATGAGAAATTTCAGCTTGTCCAACAAGGACAAAATATGATCTCTGTTAGAAGTAATAAAGGTGAGCTGAGGATTTGAAAGCTCTAGTACATTGTCTCTGAGAGAACCAAGAAAGCCCAAGCCGAATTCATCTACCACAACAGAATTTCCTTTTGCCGACCTTGAAGCCATGTGTGGTAAACTAAACCTCTGTAGCTCAAATGATAGATGCGTTTGCACCTCTCTTACCATTTGCTCATTCATGATCTTGCCATTAACACAACACATATAAAGAAGACATCACATCTTTTCTGCCACAGATTCAACATGAATTATCAGAACTTTCAATTTCTGGAGTTTACTGCACCTTTTTGAATTAAAAGCAAGAAAATCTCTCAGAAATCTCATTCTCTTTTGAACTGCTTCGAGTTCTTTGCTCAATGGAGCTGCCAATTCAGTGTTACACTTGAGCAGGAGCTCAATATTCTCTTGCAGGGAGTTCATATTTTCGATGACAGCTTTATCACTCATACCAGTGATGAATCGTGAGGATCTCGAAAGTATGGTGTAAACTTCTTGGATATCAGGATTTAAAAGCTGAAGCCTTGCTAGAACACTAGAAATCAGACTGTTCATGTTCATGGGGAAGCAACAACCTTTTTCTGGTGATGTCTGGATACTTATGTCTGACCAAAGCCTTCGTATGTCCTCATCTGCACTCAAGAATGCACCATGGATATGAAGGAGGAGAACTTTCAATTTTTTATCTTCGACATGCCACATGCCTTCGCAACTGAGAAACACTTTTAGAAAGCCTGCTGTCAGTCTAAGAGCTTTGAATTCATCTTTTAGAGGGCATATCAAATCCAAATTGGCATCCAGGCATCTAAGTTGCTCTTCTGCTGTATGATAAAAGAAAACTCTATGATATCTTAAATTATTGAACCCCTACCACTTCTCAATTTCAAGGAGTTCTGTTGCACACAATGCCTTGCAACAATATTGAAGGTAAGAATTAAATATAAAAAGTTGAATCAATAACAAAAATTCTTACCAATTCCAAGCAAGGACACATTAATTGGATTGATTGATTAGTTGCTCTCTGGCCTTTTTGTCTTGTCTCCAAAGAACACTGGATAATGACTTACAATGTCTTTTGGTTCGGGATTTCTTCTAGGGAGCTTGCTAAATGAAGTGTCATGCACCGTCCTGTTTTGAAGATTTTTCAACTCCATTTCTATCATCTTAATTTCTTCAATGAGAATAAAAAGCTGTACATTGCGGCTCTGAGATGTGCCCAATCTCAGTGAAAATGATGAAATGACATTTTCGGTCTGATTCCTGACATGATTTAAACGTAACATTTGAAATTCAAGTTCTCGTTGCTGAACATGTTGCATTGCAATCAATTCCCTGAAAGCTCCAATCAGAGACTGCAACTTCTTTTGAAGAACCTCAAATGGGAACCTCGGATGAACCTCAAGTCCGGGAGAATTCTTTCACTTTGTACTGTCTCCAAAATATTCTTCAGGGAATGAATAAGCCCTGTGCAGCAGGTCTTTGAAATATAGTCTTCGATTGCCAAGATTTTGGGATAGTCTTGTAATATTCTTTTCTGACATATTCCTTGGCAATCATTACAATCTCCTCCAAATCAGAAACTGCCATGTTCCACTCCTTTGCCTTGGCTGTATTTTGCTTAGTATAGTGGAGCGAGCAAATAAGAAATCCCATATCAATAATAAGAGCACTGATATTCCTAGGAAACAAAGCTTCTACTAAGAGAAATTGGTCATCATGTGCATCTGATGATTTTCTTAATGCAAAAAAGATATGGTAAGAATTCGCAAATCCTCAAGCAGAGATAAAATTTTACCTCGGTCAGAAGCCATGAATCTAACCTCAGAAAGCACCAGTAGGTCTCGAAGAGAATCAAGAGATCCCAAACCAAATTCATCCAGTGCAGCTGAATTTGTTTGCTCTGACTTGGAATCATTTAGAGCTCTGATATAGATCTCTCTGGGGTCTGGCTGTACTGGAATTAGGTTCATTTTCAACTCATTGGCGACCATATCAATCATCTGGGTGAAGCAACACAGACAAAGAAGACATGACATCTTGGCTATCAGAAATTCTGTATGAATTATGAGTTCATGGTGACTCTGGGTTTCGCATAATCTTTTACCTATGTTTGCCTCTTTCAATTCACTGTAACTTTTGGCAGTAAAACCAAGAAAATTACTCAAAAATCCCATGCCTTGTTGAGCGGCGTCAAGTTCTTCCCTCACATTGGAAACCAATTCAGCGTTATGTCTCAGAAGATCTGCAACATTATTGAGAAGGAAGTCGAAATGTTCCATGACAGATTCACGAGTCATGCTACTGGTGAATCTCGAGGACTTGAAAAGTATCTTATAAACTTGTTGGATATCTCGATTTAAAAGCTCAAGCGCATCCACATGAATTTCATCCATGGACATCATCCATCCTGAGAGATACGGTGCCAATGATAAAATGTAGAAGTTCATCCCAAGTCGTCCTTCGAGATTCCTTTCTACTTTTTGGAACACAGTTAATATGAATCAAAAGAACTTGCAAATCTCCTCCGTATTCAATATTATTGTCATGCATTCCTTCACACTTGAGAAGAACTCTGAGAAATCATGCCTTCAGCAGAAAAGTGTGAACTATTTTCTGACGGTGCAAATCCACTTCATTCGTCTTCGGCAACCTTGGCTCCGGATACTCATTGTAACGAGAAGCCATGAAACATCACCACTGTGCTTTTGCGAATTCCTGAAGGGTTCTTCGCTTTGGATTCAGGAACTCCCCTTATCCCTCAGTTAAATCGAACAATAATACTCCCGCTTATCATGTTAGTTTGAATGTCCCATAAACATTGTATCCAAAGCAACCTAATTCATATTAAACCTATGAATTGAGAATAACAATTTCTTATAAAAATTCTAGGCAAAATGACCCATGTAATCATATAACACCCAATCTGCTGAAATCCGAAGAGAAGCTAGCTGGTGGGGTGTGATTGGCATCTGATCTGCCCATGAGACTTGGTAAACAGGATGAATCTTGGAATCCGAAGGAAGCTTCAAAATACACCCATTAATTCGTTAACCATACAAAGCAGGATATTCATCAAACAGTTACTAAGAAAGTACTGCAACACAGAGAAACATTGAAAAATTACAATCATATTAAACAAATGAAAAAAAAATCCAACTCAATATTTTAACCTCAGATAGTTTTTGAGGTCAATATGCAATCTTATGAATAGGAGCCTATAGCTCTAGATAGTTTTTGTGCAATTCATTCTTCAAGTAAGCGGCTCCCATAGACCGTCTGCCCAAAATGAAAAATAACCTCAGCAAACTTGTTGCAGAGATATTAAAAAAAGCAATGTTAGGAAAAAGAAAAAAAATTACCTGTTTATGTGCAAATTAATTCCTCATTTCCGGTATCCTTTTGTGCTTTTTTGATTCTCTTGGCAGAAACCCTAGCTGAACAACTGCAATACTCTACTCTGAGTACTTGCAGTGTTGCAACTTCTGCCAAACAAGAAGGGAGTTCTCTGAGTCTCCCACAGCTTTCCACGTGTAATTCCTGGAGGCATGGAAAATGATCTTCAGAGGCATTCCATTCTTCAATGTCCAGGCGAAACAATTTCAAGTACTTGAGTTTAGGAAATTGCCCATCAATCATCTCCCAAATTGGTCCCTCAAAGGCTCTATGTTTTAATTCGAGAATCTCAAGATTTTCAAGTTTCCCAATCTTGGAAATCTCTGCCCATGGAACTCCCCAGTCAAACATAACCAATTTTTTCAGGTATGGTGGAAAATCCAACTTGGAAAATCTTCCAGAGCCCTCAAGACGTACCTCTAGTGATTCAAGTTTCGTGAGAAAGTTCAATTTGAGGAAGGGATAGCTTGCTTCACTGTCTGATCCAAAAAATATAACTTTTAAATCAGCAAGATTAGGCATAAGCTTTAAAATTTCCTCAATATCTTCTTCAAAACTTGCCCTTAGATGATAAAAGCTTCGCAAGTTAACAAAGAGAGAAGGCATCTCCCAGAATTTCTCGCTGCGGTACCGGAAAGAAACAAAACCTCCAAAATGGAAATTTTTTAATCTCAACATGGTGGATATATCTTCCAGCAACAAAAGGAAATTTGCCCTTTTTGATAGTAGCCTCTTCATTATAAAGCTCTCTAGGTTCTGGAACTTGTGAATCTTTAAAATGACCATAAATCCTTCTGCGGCATAAAATCTATCAATAGCTAAAACCCTCAAATGAATCAATGTGAACATTGCAGGATCAAAACCAGGAATGAGTTGGCTAATATGCAACACTCTCAGAAGTTTAAAGTAACTGAAGTTCAACAGAAAATCCTGATTAAAGGGAGAGGAAGTGATAATGAGAGCCCTCATACGAGGACCAGAGAGGTTTGACTCAAGAATCTGCTCCCAATTATCAGGATAGATGCACAGACGATATTGATGTTGCCATCGATCATGAACACCAGCAGAGGATAAAGTGGAGGTGTTAGACTTACCATCTCCTAAGGATAATATTTTCAGCATAAACCTTTCATCACGAGCTTTTGCTACAGCAAATTCATGTAAGAGATCATGAACTCGACTTGCATCAACTCCGCCCAAGGATCTTCTTCTGGAAACCATTACAAGGCCTCTGTTGATAAGTTTATTCAAAATGTCCTCTGCGGCGACCTCTAAGCTTTTCAGTTCATTATTTCCTAGTTGGACAAAACCTTCGGAAATCCATAGCAAAATCAACTTCCACGTGGGGACATCTTCATCCTCGGGAAAAGCAGCAAAATAGAGAAAGCACGGTTTTAAATCATCTGGCAAACTTTGGTAACTAAGTTCTAATACTTTCCGGCACTGTCCATGTGGATCCTCAAGCAGAATCGGAACCACAATTTCAGCAAGTTCCTTCCAATTTTCTCTCTCTTTCGCACGAAGGATTCCAGCAATCAGCTCAACAGCAAGAGGTAAGCCTTTGCAGGTTGCAGCAATTTTACGTACAACCTTGACGAGTTCTAGAGGACAGCTTCTGTTACCAAATAACTTTACCTTTAACATCTCAAAGCATTTTTTTACTGACAATGGCGAGAGATGATATTTTGTACTCCATAATCCAGCTTTAGTAGCAATGTCTTCAAACCGGCTTGTGAACATAATCCTACTCCCATTCTGATCATCTGGGAATGACTCTTTGATATCATCCCATGCCTGAATATCCCAAATATCATCCATGAGGATGAGGTATCGTCTGCCCTTCAGACTTTGATACAACCTGCGATCCAAATCATCATCTCTTTTACTTCCATTACTAACTTGTTGCAAAATTTCAAGCAACAATCTCCTCTTGTCATGTACATGACTAACACAACACCTTGCCCGAACATGGAAATAGCGGGTAACTTCAGAAAATTGAAACACTGAATCAGCAAGAGTAGTCTTGCCAATTCCAGGCATGCCCACAATTGAGATAATATGTAGCTCTGGTGATCGATTGGTCAGTTGCCTCCTTATTTTCTGAGCCTTCACCCCAAAAATCACAAGTTCAGTTGTGCTGTTTTTGTCTTGCAGTATCTCTTTGGAACTTAGGACTGCATTATCCTTTTGGAAATTAGAATCCACTGAAATTCGTGTGGAAATGCAAGAAGGATTTTGCAATGAGATGTCTTCTCTTGTCTTGTGTTTTATAGCTTTGAGCTTGATCTTGATTGCAATAATTTCTTCAAGGATCTTAAACAGGCACAACTTGGAACAGTAGACGGGATCAACTCTGAGTACAAATGAGTCAATGATAAACTCAATTTGATATGCAATGTCAAGAAAACAAGTCCATTGAA
>JAOXNR010000697.1:0-10785 GCA_028571225.1 Parsonsia alboflavescens
GATAGCCATTAAGAAAAGCTGTCTTAACATCCATTTGCCATATCTCGTAGTCATAGTGACATGCAATGGCTAAAAGGCCAATCAATAATTAATCTTATGGGCCTAAGTCCAAATTAATTATAAGACTAAATAAAATAAATCCTTTAGAATAAAATTAATTCTTCTTTACTTCCCATTTTAGAACAATATAAAATCACTCATAAACTATAGGGCTAGATTAGGGACATTGAGACACAATGCTCGAGGCTCCATAAAATGATCAAAATACCCTTGCTACATAATAGAAATATACTTAGCCATTTTAAACATCTTCTATTATTACCATAAGAAGATGTACTCCAAGACATTGCCGTAGAAACAGAAGGCTTGTTGTGATAAATCTCAACCCTTAGTCCTTGGCCTACAAGTGTAGTGACACATTTACCCTTCTATGTAACACCCACTAGTGAGCATAGGTCTGGTGTACTATCACTTTACTCAATAGCATCTACCATCCTTTGGTATCTAGTTCAATCTGTTAATTCACATTGAATATTCAGTACTATATTAAATAGTACTACCAAGGCCTTGGATTCTATGAATTAACTTGAACAATCCACAAGGGGGAGATTAACCCATCTCAATAGAGAGATGGCATAGAGACCCTATTGTGTAGGTTTGTCTTAACTAACTATATCAATGTACCTAATATGAAAGGGCATTGGTCTTGTACAAAAGAAACCTCACCTATATCATATTAAGGCACATTAACCCAGCTTCGTCAGACCACCAACCCATACTCATTTCACGGGGTTGTATCCACGCAGTAGCTACAATGACATTAGTTCTCTGTTCTTTGATAATTCATTTGGAGAACTGTCATTGTGTGGTCCTGTTCTACACATTCAAAATGTGCTAACACATGTAGTCTGAGCTCACTACCTAATGACTAAAGGTAAGTCACCCTACTTAAAGGAGATTAATGTGTTATGACCTTTATTCAATGGAACGCCCAATTCCATTAAACGGTGAAGAGCAATTTCCTTATGATTTAAACTTCTAGTGATCCATACCTTACCATGCTGAACATCCTAGCACTTAGATCACCTATTTAAATCAAGTTGGACCTTATAGTATGAAAAATATATGCAAAAAAATAACTTAAACAATACCTCAATTTTATTAAATAAAAAATTATAGAAAATTGGTAGTCTTTTTGGGCATAAATCCTAACACTGACCTCCCAAATGAGCTCGAGCTGCGGTCTTACCAGACCTCGACTTTGACATGGCAAGCTCCGATCCGAATCATAAATCTTCCATGCCACGACCACCATTGCGCGACTCCTAGCCACTTTAAGGAGGCAAGGATCACTTAGCACGACCTCACTAGAAGAGATGTTCGAGATCCTCAACAACCACGGGGAGGTCGCAAAGTTGGAATGAATGTCGGTTCGCGAGGTCGTAGCACTCATGGAGAGAGTGAAAGGCAAGATCTCTTGTTCGAGGTGGATTCAATTGAATCTCACAATTATCCTAACCGCCTATTGTTATGTAAGGCAGAGTCCAATTCCAGGAGGTAACTGACTCCCTCTCTCTCTACCTAAAAAAAAAAAAAAAGAGAAAATAAAACACAACCAGTCAAAATAACCAAGCAAGAAAATAGAGAACTAGGCCTTCCAATTTTCTGAGAATTGTCTTTACCGGAAACTCTCCTAGGATACTAACTTCGGCATCGGAGCTCTTCCCATGGTGACAACCCACTCGGGTGACCTCTTTTTCTTATTTTCTCAGCCTACTGACAGAGCTCCATTAGAATTTGTGGAGTGACCATGTCCAAGTCTTTTGGATCCCAACACTTCTGGCGCCGTTTGTGGGAATCCGTAACAAGAAAAGCCATGCCTCTTTCCCATACATAAAAAATAGACAAAATGGTCCTGATGCCTTAGTCTCAGCCTTCGCATTTTCAACGGCCATGCCGTGGTAGGCCACCGGCCAGAACACTATTACGCTCTAGAGAGATAGTGCCTGAAATACCACTGCCAGCACAGGGCGTTAATGATGGCAATTCAGGGCCCAACACACAACAAGGCCAGTAACAGTTGGCACAGTCCGGCCCACCCCAGAATGTCATGGCCAACCAGAGTCTGGCACAAGAAGGTTGCACTTTAGACACTCGAATCTCATGGGGAATGGCAACGACTCCAGGCCGCCCAAGCCACAAAGATCTGGTGAACCCGAATATCCATGAATGTAAATCTAATGGAAAGAATGGTGGTGGCCCTGGAAGGGATCTCTAGTAGGGGAGATTACGTTTCCACTGGGTGTATTCTTGCGCTTTCCCGAAGGGACACACAGTTGCCCAAGAGCCAACCTAAGCCGGCAAGCTTCAACCTTTAGAAGCAAGAGCTGACCCCCCTGCCCAATGACGCAGCTCAAGAAGCAGGTCAACCAGAGCAAAGGTCACGCAGAGTGAGAATCCTGCCGGTGACCGATCTCAATGAAACCCTCAACAATGGAAGAGGGTACGACCTAAGGGACAGGCTCAACTGAGTGACCATCTCTAAAAGCTAGGCATTGGGTATAGTCCCTGAAGAGCGAGGGAGCTCGCTATGAACTCCTCTTTGGGCAAGGATGCCGCCTCGTCGTAGCCTGATCGAAATGACAGGCGAAAGTGCTCGAGGGGTAGCCCCCAACCAGGAGCTACAATGCATTGTGGACTTTACCGAGCCTTCACCATTTGTCCACAGCATCCGAGTAACCAGGATGCCCTCAGGTTTCGAAGCTCCACAATTGGAGAAAAAATATGATGGAACAGAACCTCAGCAATGCATCGATGAGTATGTCTCCTACATGGAGATGTTCGAGCATTTCGATCGTGTCAACTGCAAAGCCTTCAGGTCCACATTGACGAAAAGGCCCAATTGTGGTTCAATGGAATTCCTAAAGCGAGCTTCTCAAGCTGGAGACATCTGAAAGAGTTGTTTTAGAAAAACTACCAAAGCAGCACAAGGTGCGAAAAGGATATCAACGGCCTTTTCCAAATCAAGTAGAAGTCGTTTCAATGACAAAGTAGTGGAGATCGAGCAGAAAAATGATGCCATCTACATCACTGCATTCAAGCAAGGTTCTCAATGGGGGTACGTAGCCCTCAAACTGGCTGAGAAGCCAGTGAAAACAATCAAGGAGTTGTAGTCGCTCTTGGAAAAACTAATCAATGCTGAAGAAACTGTGGACCAGAAGAAGATCCTAGGCTTCACTTCCACCATAGAAAGAGACAACAGAGGACATCCGAGGAGTCTTCAAACAAAAAAAAAAAAAAAGGGGGATAGGAAAGAGCTTCACCCTGGGGGTGGGGGGTGGGGAACCTCTGACAAGAGAAGGAAAACCATCCCCAACCTCGTTGTCACTCCACTCATGATATCACAGGTCGAAGTCATGATGGTCATGGAGAAGGGAGGCCTTCTCAAGCCACCTAGGCCTCTCAAGAGTCCTGCCGCCAAAAGAGACCTGGCAAAGTTTTGCCATTACCATAAAGATCACGGCCAGCTCACAGAGGATTACTTGGACTTCAAACGTGAGATTGAGAGGTTGATAAAGGAAGGTCACCTACAAGAACTTTTGGCAAAAAATGCAGGACTAGCGAATCTACTACCAATAGTCCCGCCCAACCAAAGACCCCTAGTTGGCGAGATCAACGCCATCGAGAGAAGGTCGACGTGAGCTCAAAGGGGAGATTCAAAACCCCTAACAGCGTCACTCCAGGTTGGCGACTTCCTGGTGAGGAAAATCCTAGTTGACACTGGGAGTGCTATCAACATCCTATATCGCATGGCCTTTGATTAGATAGGAATTGACAAAAGCTCGCTGTTAAGGTCAGATACAGCTCTGACCAGCTTCAACGACAGCACAACTTATGTTGATGGAGTCCTGCAGGCTCCCACTGCAGTCCGAAGAAACAATGGGGAGGTCATTGAAATCATGGACAGGATGGTTGTAGATGCCCCTAGAACCTACAATGCCATACTTGGCCGAATAAGGGTCATAGACCTGAGAGTAGAGATCTCCCTGCTTAATTACAACATGAGGATCTAGGTTGGTAACACTTGGGTTACATTTGAAAGGGATAGGCAAATGGCTGTGGAATGTTACCTCGCGGAAGACAACGAAGAAAGCTCCCCATAGCCCAAGCAAGAGGAGTGCATTGAACTCCTAGAAGAAGATGACCACCATAGAATTCAAGTTGCCGGAAAAGGGGAGAAGGTCTTCCTCAACCCCAAATTCCCTGAGAATTGGATCCAAATTGGAGAGCTCTTACCTCCAAAAGTCAAGGGAAAACTGGTGGACTCCCTTGAAGAAAATTTGAAGGTCTTCTTCTAGCAATCTAATGACCTCGAAGGAGTTGACTGATCAATTGCAGAATACAAGGTTGGGCTTCAGTCAGTCGTTAAATCGGCAGAACAAAAGAAAAGAACCGTCGCACCCGAACGTAATGAGGTCATTACAAGATAGGTCCAAGCACTTCTCGATGCAGGAATCTTGAAAGAGGTGGTGCACCCCGAATGGCCAGCCAATCTAGTTGTGGTCCTGAAGAAGGAAGGGAGGTGGAGAATGTGTATGGACTTCACCACACTTGACAAATACTGTCAAAAGGATTCCTACCCCCTTCCTAGTATCGATTTGATGGTGGACTCCACGGCCGGATACCAGTGGCTATGCTTCCTCGACGCATACAAAGGGTACCACCGGATTCTGATGGCTCTTGAGGACATGGAAAAGACCTCTTTTATCGCAGAGGTTGGGACTTATTGCTGCGCTAAAATGCCTAGGCAGAATTTCAACGGGCGATGCACTAGATTTTTAAGAAGCAGCTCGGGCAAAACATTGAGGTCTAAGTGGATGACATAGTGATCAAATCCAAGACCACAAAAGATTTCATAGGAGACATCCGGGAAACTTTTCGAACCCTGAAAACTACTCACATGAAGCTCAACCCGAAGAAATGTACCTTCGGGGTCTCTGTAGGAAAGTTCCTAGGCTTCATGATCTTGGAGAGAGGTATTGATGCCAACCCAGACAAGATCAAAGCTTTGCTGGATATGGAACCTACTAGAAACCTCAAAGAGGTCCTAGCCTGGCAGTCCTAGGACGCTTTATTAGTAAGATGGCAGACAAAGGAGAAAAATTTTTTGAAGTCATAAAAAAGCCAAAGGACTTCTAGTGGTCTGAAAGCTGTCAGGAGGTGTTCATCAAGCTAAAGAATTTTCTAGGCAAATCTCCTCAACTCGTCTCTCCAAGATCAGGAGAAGAAATTTGTATGTACCTGGCCCCAACAAAAAATGCAGTGAGCTTGGTATTTCCTATTTATTATGTTAGCCATTTACTTCAAGGTCCAGAAACTAGATATACGGACCTCGAGAAATTTCTATACCTCATCATTATCACCTTAAGGAAATTAAAGTGATATTCTGAAGCTTTCCCAATAAGACATCTAACCAATTTACCGCTAAAACAAGCTCTGGCAAGGCCTGAACTTTCAGGCAGGACAATGAAGTGGTCTCTTGAGGTTTCAGGGTATCAACTCCAGTTTGAACCAAGGAAGGCCATCAAAGCTCAAGCTTTCTCTGACTTTGTAGAATAATGTACAAGAGCTCCACTGGAACGCACAAGTACTTATGAAGACGATATATGGACCATGTTTAAGGACGGGTCCACGGAAAAAGAGAATTTAGGTACGGGGATTGTACTAATCAACCCTTAGGGAGTGAGAATCCCTTACTCTGTGAAGTACGGCTTCCCAACCTCAAACAATGAATCCGAATATGAGGCTCTCTTAGTAGGTCTAAGGCTTATAAGGGCTCTCAAGGTGCAGAAGCTAAAAGCCACAATAGATTCACAAGTCATAGCCAGCCAAGTCGCTGGAGAATACTAAGCAAGAGAAGACAATACGGTTAAGTATCTCCAGAGGGTAAGAGACACGATTTCAAAACTCGACTACTTCTTCATTGAGCAGATTCCAAGAGAGCAAAATTCAGAAGCAGACACACTGTCCAAAGCTTATCGAGAGGTAGCTGGAGCCAATGCTGAACTACTCATAGAGCAGTTACACTCTCCCAGCATTGATCAAGAAGAATGCCTGGGTATAGAGGATCAAGAAGATTGGAGATATCTAATCTTCAGATTCCTTAAACACGATGACCTCCCTGAGAACTAGAAGGAAGTTTGCCAAGTGCAAAGATAGGCACCTCGCTACATCTTGATAGGAGATGACAAGGAATACAGAAGGTCATACACATGACCATTGCTTAGAAGTTTAAGTCTAGGGGAGGGCAGATACATGATTGACGAGGTGTATAGCGGCATATATGGTTCTCATGTAGGGGCAAAAACTATCGCCAAGAAGATCCCGCGGATGGGGTATTATTGGCCCACAGTGGTTGCTAACATTGAGATAACCATTCAGAAATGCTGCCAGTTACATGGGAACAAATCACATCTCCTGCTTGTGAAATACCAGCCAATCAATGCTTCAGTGCCATTTGACATTTAGGGAATTGACATCCTTAGACCTTTCTCAAAAGGGGTGGGGGATGCCAAATTCATAATAGTTGCTGTGGAATACTTCACCAGATGGGTTGAAGCAGAGCCAATGACGATGATTTCATTGCTAAAGGTTCAATCATTTGTGTGGGGAAGTATCATATGCCGATTTGGGATCCCTCGAGCCACCATTTCATAGAATGGCCAGTAGTTTACTGGTGACCCATTCAAAACCTTTTGCGAGAATCTTCACATTTAGCAAAGATTGACTTTTATGGCTTACCCACAAGCTAACGGGCTTGCAGAAGCCACAAACCAAACAATTCTTGAAGGACTAAAGAAGAGGCTCACTGAGCTCGAGAAAGAAGGTTGCCACTCCAAATGAGATCCCAAGTATACTATGGGCATACAGAACCACACACAAAATAGCCATCGGAGAAACTCCATTTTGCTTGTGCTTTGGAGTAGAAGTTATAATGCCAGTAGAGGTTAGAATGACGTCTTTAAAATTGACAGACTATGACTCAGTCTTAAAGGAGGGGGAGAGAAGGGCAGAGCTCGACCTCCTCGAAGAAGTCATAAACAAGGTAATAAAAGCAGATAGAACTTACAAAAAACATGTAACGAATTTTTTCAACAAGAGAGTGAAAGAAAGACACTTCGCAGTTGGAGAAATGGTCCTCAAAAGGTCAGATGTTGGCAAACAAGGTCAATTGACCAGGCTGCAAGAAGGCTAGGAGGGACCCTACCTAATCCAAGAAGTTCACAAAGGAGGGAGGTACAAGCTAGCAAATCTTGATAGAAGACAACTCCTAAGACCTTGGAATGCCTGTCACTTAAAAAAGTTTTATGCCTAAAGGTCATCTAAGATATGAAAGACCTCATGGACCTGCCGGTTACACTCAACTATGACCTCCACGAGCTCAGCATAGTTTAAAGCTAAGTTCTCCTAAAGTTTATGCAGTCATTACGCTTGTATTAATTTAAGTTGCTTGAATAAAAAAGCAGTTCAATTACGCAAGCATGCAGTTGTTGAAAAACTGCGAGTATGAAGATAATAAACATTGCTCAAAGCAAGGGCAGAAAATACTAAGCAGTTTTATGGGAAGACAAAAAAGAGAACAGAGACCCACAAACAGACTCTCTATGTGTCAAGTGTAGTAAAAAATAAAGCCGAAGGCCACAAACAGACCACTGCAATGTATTTAGTACTCAACAAAATATATAGTAGTCTAAAAGCTATTACAAAACTTCCTAGGCGAAAGGTCAAAGTCAGAGCTGGAAATTTCAATTAGGGTACCTTGAAAAGGTTCCGCATACATGGCCATCATCTCAACTCTGCGACGAATGGCAGCACGGGTCTTGCTCGCCACCCTAAGTGATTCAACTCCACTCCCGATCCTCTTGTGCCAAGATGCATAGCAGCTCAAGTCTTGCGACCTCTCCCTCGTGGAGGAACAGAAGGCCCAGTAGGGATTAGAAGCCCCTCACCATTTCTAGAACTTGTGGTGCTTTGGCTCGGGCTAGCCCTTCCTCAGCCTCTCCATAAAGTTAGTCAAGGCTCCTCAACACTAAAAAAAAAGCTGTCATACATATGGAAAGCATAGAAGCAGCAAATAAGCCAACTTTAAAAGGATTAATTACTGGAGAGTGTAATGCCCATGCCTGCACAGATCAAAGGGAGGTTACATAACATCCTCCAACACAAACCCGCGAGCTCCAGGAAAGACCTTGGCCAGACAGAAGAGAGGCACCCTACCGTAGGCCAACTAGAAGTGGCCAAATTCATTAAAAGATCCTTGTGCTGCACCAGGCTAGGGAGAAGGGGAGGAAGCTCATTTTAAAAAAGTCGGTTAAGGTTCCAGTCAGGGTATCTCTCCATCAATGAATCATCAAGACAAACAAAGAAAAATTGAGACTTCCAGTCCCCTTCTAGAGACAAAACACAGCCCAATATTGGATGCCACTGCACCAGCCTTAGATACCCCTTGGAAAAATTGAAGGTTGAGGTTGAGGGAACCTCCAACTTAAATAATCACTGGAAGAGGTCTAAGGATATTGGAACCTTGTAAAGATGATAGATCACCATGAAAACTACTATCATTCTGATGGAATGGGGAATGAATTGGGCCAAAGGTAAATTTCAAAAATGGACTATCTCCATAAGGAAGGGATAAAGGAAAGGAAGAAGAAGCCCTCCCTAAAGGCTGGCAGGCCAGGAGTGTGGGCCCTCAATCAGCGTGGCAGCAATGAAATAACCCTCCTCTACTACCATCTCCACTTGGAGAGCCCTGATGTCAGCAAGGCTCAAAGAAGAGTCTTGAAAAAGCACCCCTATCTCGGCTAGGTCATGAGTCAGACAGGGGATGTCACTAGCCTAGGGAGAGTAGAGAGGATCATAGAAAATTTCATTAGCTAGAGATTCAGAGTTTGATGTGTCTAAATTGGAAGCCATGGTAATCGAGAAGGTTCAAATGAAAGCTCAGAAGAGAAAAGAAAGGACCTAGTGCAAGGAACCGCAGAGAGATAGAAGCTCAGAAAAAAAAAAAGATGAAGAAGAAAGATATGATAAACTTTTGAAAGTCAGGAACTCCTCAGCTTCTCACAAGAGAGCCAAAGCTGGTCAACCTTTGGCCTTCTAAGATGGGTCATATTCCCAGATTCGGGGCGAGTCAAAGGTTCAAAAACATAACTCACTCCAACCTCCTTTCGCAATAGAAAGAGTGAAGGCATAACGCTTTTTCAGACAGAAAGCGATTCGGAGTTGCCAAAACTGAAACGAGGTAGAAAGTCGCCAAGGAATGCGTCCTCTCAAAAAAATAGTTGTTGCAAAAAAAAGACACAATTTTACCAAGAGCCACGGCCTCAAGATGGTAAATTCTAAAAACACCTGAAGCCCAGCCTCACAAATAGTTGCCAAAAAGCTGTTCAACCTTCTAAAGCTTAGAGATGGTAACCATTGAATATCTGAAAGCCAGATCAAAGACTTGGAGATGGTAGTTTCTAATACCTGAAAGTTAGACCCGCGAAAGGGTCCCCGACCTCAAGATGGCAAACCTCAATGCCTGAAGGTCAGACTCGCGACTGGAAGACGGTAATTTGTAATACCCATAGGTCACATTGGCGAGTCCCGAGGTGTGAGTAGGCAAGGACTTTCTACCACCAACTTCATGGGTCATGGACCCAGATGAGCATAACAGAAGCCTCACTAGACCATGACCTACGACCTTGTGTGTCCCAATCTTGCTCATAGACCTTCCATGCAGCGAACAAGTGTGCACAACTCCACTTGAAGCAGAGAAATTATAAACCAACTTGTAGCTCTTGACTAGAGACGTGGATGGAAAGGTATCCTTGAGGTTAGCCGCTACAAGGAATCGATAGATCTAGTAGCTGCAACAACTTGAAGATGGTAATTTAGGCACCAACAACCTATAAGCTCGTTGGGCCTAAAGGGGGCTAATGAGGGGTGAAATAGGCATGACCCAGACTAGTCAACTCAAACAGGCAGGACCCGAGCAAAAATCAACCCAAATGGGCCAGAGGGCTTCTTGCATTTAAATGCCTGAAAGTCAAACTCATGTAGTCAACAAGGACATGTGGGCAAGTAGCTAGCCACCACCGACCTCCTAAATGAACTCGAGCTGAGGTTTTGCCAGACCTTGACTTCGGCCTAGCAAGCTTCTATCCGAATCATAGATCTTCCATGCCATGACCATCGGTGCATGACTCCTAGCCACTCTAAGGAGCCAAGGATCACTCGGCATGACTTCACTAGAAGAGATGTTTGAGATCCTCAATATCCACAAGGAGGTCACGAAGTTGGAATGAAGGTCGGTTAGCAAGCTCGTAGCTCTCATAGAGACGTGAATGGCAAGATCTCTCTGTTGGGATTTATGCCCAAAAAAGGCTATCATTTTCTGAGAAAAAGTGTAAAAGACTATAATCTTAATAAGTAATTTATACATATTAGCATAATATGTAATAAGGTCCAAATTGATTTAAAAAGGTGATCTGTGTGTTGGGACGTTCAACATAGTAAGGTACAGATCACCGAAAGTTTAAATCATAAGGAAGTAGTTCTTGGTCAATTAATGGAATTGGGCGCTCCATTGAACAAATGTCACAACATATTAATCTCCTTTAAGTAGGGTGGCTTACCTTTAGTCATTGGGTAGTGCTGCCGGACAATGTGTTAGCACATTTTGTATGTGTAGAACAGGACCATTCAGTGATTGTTCTCTAAAGGTACTATCAAAGAAAAGAG
>JAOXNR010000698.1:0-10785 GCA_028571225.1 Parsonsia alboflavescens
CTTATGATTTAAACTTCCGGTGATCCATACCTTACTATGCTGAACGTCCCAACACATAGATCACCTATTTAAATCAATTTGGACATTATTGCATGTTATGCTAATATGTATAAAATTACTTATTAAGATTATAGTCTTTTACACTTTTTGGCAGAAAATGATAGCCTTTTTGGGCATAAATCCCAACACATTGTGATGCTCATATCGTTTCCTGCCAGCTTTGTGTGAATGTGGCCTTTAAACTCATGTTTCGGCTTATGTTCTTGAGGAACCATGGGGTACAGATTTGTGTAGGGTACAGAACGGTGGGGGTCAAATGATGTAGTCTGACTAATAAAAACTAGGAAGGGAGAAAGAGAGAAGATGATACCTATTATCTTAATTGTGGGCCTTTTTTATAAGAGTTTTTTTGTGTTAAATCTGATATGGGATTAGTGTAATACCCCCTATTCCATAGGGAATGAAAGTATTAGTCTATTTATACACTATAAGGGTTCAAATAAATAAATAATAATAATATAAATGAATCAGATTAGTATATTTATACATTAATGGGTAATTTACCCTTCCAAGAATCTCCTCTTTCCTATTCTATTCAACCAAACAAAAGAATGAGCCATCAACATTTCTATTCTATTATATTCCAAATCAATTCCATTCTAGTGAACCAAATGTCACATTAATTCTTGGGCATAAAAAATAAAATGACCATTGAAGTTGTTGGTTTTTTTAAATTTGATCACCGGACTTAAAAATCAACCGATTTCGCCATTATTGTTTGTGAATTTGATCAATGAAGCCATTATGTGGTGCTTGGATTATGAGTGAAGTGCACGTGCAACAAACTCGAGTAAGCAAATCAATTTTGCACTTGGTACTTATGACATGGCTTCCTATGTGTATATTTTCTTAATGGCATGGAAAAACTTTAAAATAAAAAAATAAATGATGTATAAAAAGAAAGAGAAAAAGAAAGAAAGAAAGAAAAGAAAATGGCCTCTTGCACAAACTCTAGATGTAAAATCTTTTCTCAAATCGAAAACCCCAACCTATAAAATTCAACAAAATCTTCAAAACTTCAACCAATAAATTGTTTGATTTCACATTTAGAAGAGTTATTTGCGAAGCCCTCCAACTGGCGGTAAGATTAATTTTATAATTATTTTTCAATTTAAAATAAATTATAAAAAGGCTTAGACACTTATAAGTTGTGTTTTTCACTAAAATTTAGACTACAAAAAAGTTACAAACTATCAAGAAAGATTTCTATATCAGAAGAAATTCATTTATCACAATAAGGATCACATTAATTTTTCTTTTATCTTCTTATAATTATGTTTTTAGTAGGAATATGAAGTACATTACTTTTTTAACAAGTTGCGAGATATAGTTGTTAATTAAAGAGTCTTTCGTTTTGAATATTTATGTAATTTCTAGTTTTATTCTTATTATTATGTATTTGATCAATTTAGTCTAATTTTCTATATTTATTTTGCATGATAATTTTAATTAATACCGATTTACGTAGGACAATGATAATATTGATACATGTTACTCAGCATCTACTAATTTAATTAAGATTTATGTAGTTAGTTTTGTCAAATTATTTTTGACTTTTGAGTTTTTAACGAAGGCATGATTATTTATTAAAATGTGGTTTAGTTATTTGCTTTGGAGACATGTTCATATATATTTGATGATTTGAAGGGAAGCTTTATTTCGAGCAGATGATGAGGTGGCATTTTACACGCTCATAACACAAAGCTAAGTGGCTATTGCAACACATCCTCCAGTTGCCTTCTATGATGCAGAAGCTTTTGATCATTTGACAACCATTGATAACTAAATTTTCGAGTGACGGAAATTCTATCTGGCCATTCTTAAAATGGCAAAATGAAATTATGTTTGGTAAATCCCAGAGCTCCAATATCTTTAATTGTGGAGATAGGGGTTCTTTCAACTCTCTAGGAATCACCTTCCAATAGCCAACACCTTAATATAGATAAGTTCTGGAGATTGATGAGACCTTTGAATATTAGAGGAGAATATATGCATCTCAATTTGTCACAAGAGTCAATTTCTAATCTTTGCAACCCATTGAAATTGCCACTGGAAATGTAAGGACTAAAGAGGTCTACTATAGCATTCAGAGATCGAAAGTTCAATTCCTTTAGTTTGAAAAAAGTAACCTACAAAAAATGAAGTTGAAAGAGAAGGAAAAACATTAATATTCACCAAATAAATTTGAAGAACAATATTTAAACGACATTAAAGAAGCTAAGTACGTACCTTCTGATCCAAGAAAAAATTTTGTTCAATGTTATGATAGCTGCTACTCTTTCTGGTGCAAAAGTTTTCGAACATTGGACAATGGATGATGCTCATTTCATTCAATTGGGGAAATTTGATAGTAATTTTATCATCTACCTCACAGAAGGCATGGAGAATTGAATGGGTAACAAGGTCAACTTTAAACAATTTGGGAAATGAGATTATCGTATTGCTCCCAGATTGTCTATTTTCCTTGAAGAACACAACTTCAATGCCAATGCTTTCACGACCAAAAAGATCAAGGAGTTTGAAATTAGATAACAACGCTAAAACTGAGAAAGAGAACAAGTTCTTTAAATCGGGACAACTGGATACTTTCACCATTGTGAGATTCAAAAAAGACCTATTAGGTGGTTCATGACAAATTTCTTTCGAGGTTGCATTGCCAGAAAGAATCCATGTCATCAAACAAGGAAGAAAACCCGCTTTGGGACGATCCTAAGAGTTTGAATCAAAGAGAAACTCCAGATCTTGATCTCGAAGCTTCTCTTCCATCCTTGTATTTGAAATACAAGTCTTTATAATCAACTTCAAGCCACCATTTGGATCATTCTTAGCAAAGCCTTGACGTGAAATCTTCCATAGTCTCCCAAACTTCCAGTGAAAAGGTCTTTATAAGCACAACTTCTCCTATGAATCTTCCCTTCATTGAACTCCTCCATGAATGTCTTCCTTGATGATTCCATTGATGATGTGATTGATCTTTGATCTCCATCAAGCGGAATTATTTTTTATCATCTACTGCAACATTGGCATGTGTCTAGATTCTCGAATGCTAATGTGTAGAAGTATGCGGGTAAACGACTCTTCTGGTGCTCCAAAAACAATATGCATGGCATGCTCTCTTGCCTGCGAAGCCTTTCCATATCCACAATCAATCCCAAATTCCTCTTTCATGATGCTCATGACATCGTGAGGAGTATACTGCTTACACTCATTCACTTGCATGCCTGACGACGAATACCAACGTATTAGCAAGAAGCATACCTTTCTAACCCGGAAATTTATGACATCTTGTTGACAAGTGTGAACTCGAATGAACTTAGCAACTACCCAATAGTCATCTTCTACTTTCAACCTTTTAACTTGTATAATAAAATCACATTTTTGATCCCTACAATGGACAACATAAGGGTCCCAACTGGATTATCTCAATTTGATACCAAAGTTGTCCTTTAAGGCATACATCTCTATTACGGTTTTCAACTCTTCCTTGCTTTTGAATATTTTTCCCCTTGCAGATAGGTCAAGAGCCATAAATGTGTGCTCGGTTGGAACTTCTTGCATACAAGCGGAAACACCGGTAGGGATGGTCCATTGTGGGAGCCTTGTGCTTGTCTTGTCCTCCTCATGTATGTCGTTCTCATCTAGAATGTTATCAAAGGATTGCTCTCATATGGGTTGTCCTTAAATTAGATGTCCTCAACTGGATTGTTATCTGATGGATTGTTAACAACTGGGTTTCTCTCGGATGGGTTATCCTCTACAACATTGTTATCATCTGGATTGATTGGAAATGTGTTATTATAGTTGTCGTTGTTGTTGTTGTCATCGATGCATGGGTTGTTAACAGCTGAGTTGCCATTATCTATATTTGTTCTCTGCTGGGTTGTAATCAACTTCCCTATTCTTTGAGGGATTGTTTATAGCTGGGTTTCTCTCATATGGTTTAGCCTAGATAGCATTTTTCTTGTCTGGATTGTTAAGACATATGTTATTATTCTTGTCGTTATTGTTGTCATCTATGCATGGGATGTTAATTGTTGCGTTGCCATTGTCTGGGTTGTTTTGTGATGGGTAGCTCGAGGATGGATTGTTCTGTGAAGTCCTATAGAGTTGATCACTCCATCAAAATCATCCACACCAAAATCTTCTAAACCATTAATATCAACATCGTCAAATGGTGATTCTAGACAATCATCAACATGTTCTAAGCATTGTGCATTATTTTAGTCTTTTTCAGCCATTGTACATCGGTCATGCGATGATCAAACACTGAATAACAATCCAGAGAGCACGGCTTCATTTTAGGAAGTTCAAGGTTCATTAACATTATTGTGATGGAATGGTCTGTCTAGATCTTTTGTTGAAATCTATCTTTGCGCATTCTACCACTATCTTCAGCCATCATATGTCAGTTCCAAACCAAAATCCCATAGGCTTTGTATTTCCTCCCTTATAGGTTCCATCATCCCATTTTCCCCCAAGTGTTACATACAGTTGAACTAACCTTGAAGACATAAAAAGAAAACAAATCATAAGATAAACATCAGCAATCCATAAAAGTATAAATCAACATATATGTAATATGAACATGAACAGTCCATATGTTTCTAAAAGAACCCATAACATGGACATAAACAACCCATATGATTATACCTTTAAAACGACTCAAATCCACCCAAAATAAGATCATGAACAACACATATACTCAAGTAAAAGGAAAACAAATCATAAGATAAACATCAGCAATCCATAAAAGTATAAAACAACACGTACGTAATATGAACATGAACAGTCCATATGTTTCTAAAATAACCCATAACATGTACATAAACAACCCATATGATTATACCTTTAAAACGACTCAAATCCACCAATAATACGGTCGTAAACAACACATATACTCGAGCAATCAAGCCAAAAGACTATAAATAGTCGTGAAAAGTCCATTCCACATGTCAGGGACCCACACAATGAACATCAACAGTCCAATAATGATGACCCAAACTCACGTAACCTAAGTTGTCCTCTCCAGCATGCATGGAAGCTTGACCACTACAAATTATATTAACCAACTGAGGAGGAATGGAACGTTGCTTCATTGGTTCATGGTTGCTTGAAAGCATTTTATGATGCCACAATTCATTTTAGTGGTAGTCATTTTCCTACTTTAAATGTCTTTTTTCCTGATGTATGTAGAATTCTAGTTAAGTTGAAGGAATGGGAAAATAGTGAACATGATTGTATAAGAAGCATGGCTAGTCTAATGAAGATTAAATTTGAAAAATATTGGGATGAGTGTTGTTCGGTGTTGACAATTGTTGTGGTTCTTGATCCTAGATTTAAAATGGATTTGGTTCAATTCTATTATAACGAAATTTACGGTTTTGAGGTTGATCTCTATGTTGAGAGAGTTAGAAGTGGTTTTAGGGATTTGTATCTTGAATATGGATGTCATTTGGGTTTTGGGAATTTTGATAAAAATGATGTTGTTGGAAATACAAGCCAAGCAGGTGTAGATGAGTTAAATGCCTTTGATAGATGGTATAAGGAATCTAGTTCATCTTCCCTCCATGCATATCAAAAGTCTAAAATTGATCAATATTTGGAAGAAAAAGTGTTTCCTAGGAACGAGAACTTCAATATTTTGGAATGGTGGAAAGCTAATTCTCCAAAACATCCCAAAATAGAAAAAATGGCAAGAGATATTTTAGTTGTTCCAGCTGCTACTGTTGCAACTGAATTTGCATTCAGTGTTAGGGGAAGGGTAATTGATGAATCACGTGCTTCTTTACTCCCTCATGTGGTGGATGCATTGATAACTACTGGAGATTAGATTGAATCAACGAACAAAATAAGTAAAGACTATACTCATTTGATTTATATATTTTTTGTGTTAATATATTATTTTTTCTGGTTGATTGATTTAGTTTGTTTCAAAGTTAGTTGATCTTGTGGAGGATAGTTCTTCGTTGGCTAAAATAGCAAAGATAAATTAAAGTCTTGTTTCATTAAAAACATGTTCTTTCTGGTTTCTACTTCAGGTATTTGGATTTAAAATCAAACTAAGATATTATGTTCATTTCAATTATGTTTTTTTCTTTTCTATAAATCTCATTATTAATGAAGTCAATTTGAGGTCTTAACTTGCAAATATTCATTATCCATGGTCAAGAGATGTCACTGAAGTTTTGGGGAAGAGATTAAAAGAAGACATGCTTGAATTTTAACATAGACGTAATGGAATCTTTGAATGTTGATTTGGAGTCTTTGTACTATAGCAACTAAAAAAAAGCTCAAGTATTTTGTTATTGATATTGTGATAACTTTATTTTGAAGATTCTAGATTTATGTTGACTTGTTTTTGTCCTTGTTGGAAATTATGGATTTAATGATTTAATTATGTTGTATGTTTCTAATATGTGTGTCGTATATGTAAGTGGATATTTTTGGCATGCATATGACTTGTATTTAATTGATTGCAAGTATGTATTTTACAATTTTACAACTTTCATATTTTTAGGAAATAGATAATCGAACAGGTTATACTCACCTCGTTAGCCGTATCATAATAAGTTGAAACCGAGCAAGCATATGTATTACCCGCAGGGTAAATGGATGAGTTCGGTACATGGTTTTTCTTATCGGCTCTATGTCCGGGATATTAGGTTTTGGATCCATTTAGTCCCGTTTACATCCGTAGCCATCATACATAAACTCTGAACCAAAATCCCTAGGCTTTGTATTGCCTCCCTTATAGGTTCCATCATCAAATTTTCAACCAAATGTTAGATACAATTGAACTAACCTTCAAGACATAAAAGGAAAACAAGTCAGAAGATAAACATTAACAATAGATAAAAGTAAAAAACAACATGTACGTAATATGAACATGAGCAGTCCATATGTTTCTAAAACAACCCATAACATGGACATAAACAACCCATATGATTATACCTTTAAAACGACTCAAATCCACCCATAATACAATTGTAAACAACATATATACTCGAGCAATCACACTAGAAGACTATAAACAGCCCTGAAAAGTCCATTTCACATGTCGTGGACACACACAATGAGCATCAATAGTCCAATAACAATAACCCAAACTCAAGTAACTTGAGTTGTCCTCTCCAATGTGCATGGAAGCTTAACCACTACACATTATATATAAAAATAATAATAATAATAATAATAAAACCATGCATAGGACAACCCATTTAAGGACAAACTTTTAACAACAAAATATACAACTGAAAAAGACAAACACAGACTTCAACATACACAAAGCAAAACTAATGTTCCCTGAAACACAAATAATAAGGATACACATTCATGTTTCATGAATACAAACCTTTCTGTTATTTTTACACTTCAAGAAAAAAGCTTATCGCTGGGAAAGGATGTAGTGACTAGAAACCGAAGCCCAGTATGTGACAAAAGTTTCTTGTTCACTTTCTGTACATAAAGATGACTTTTTTGGACACGATTAGTTTTAAAGGTTATGTCTTTGAACAGATTTTAGCTAAAAATCGATTCTTTTGATAGAATACCTCAAAATTGATAATCTCCAAGAATACCTCAAAGTTTTTGCCTGGAGATCCACCAACCTTGAAGGAATTGATAGAAGCATCATAGAGCACAAGGTCGGTTTGAGGCCTGGAGTCAAACCAATCAAGTTGAAGAGGAGAACTTTTGCTCTTGAAAGAAATGAAGTTATAGCTCGAGAAGTCCAAGCTCTTCTCAATGTTGGAGTATTGAAAGAAGTCTTATACATAGAATGGCTGGCAAATCTAGTTGTTATGCCAAAGAAAGAAGGGTAGTGGAGGATGTGTGTAGACTTCACTACACTCAACAAATATTGTCAGAAAGATTCTTACCATTTCTTGAGAATTGATCAGATGATGTACTCAACAGTAGGTTATCAGTGGCTATGCTTTCTGGATTCATACAAGGGATACCATCAAATTCCAATGGCATTGGAAGACATGGAAAAGACCTTAATCATAACCAAGGTCGGGACCTAACATTACAAAAAAATACCATTCTACTTGAAAAATGCAAAAGCAGAATTGCAGCGAAAAGTTTTCAAACAACAACTGGGGAGAAACATAGAAGATTATGTTAATGACATAGAAATCAAATCCCAGACCTCAGAGGATTTCATCAAGGATATAAGAGAAACCTTCTAGACATTGAAAGTAGCTCACATGAAGCTGAATCTTGAGAAGTGCACTTATGGTGTCTTAGCAAACAAATTCCTAGACTTCATGATAACAAAGATTGGAATTGATGCAAATCCAGACAAAATAAAAGCCCTCCTAGATATCGAACCTCCCAGGAGCATCAAAGAAGTTCAAAGTTTTACAGGGCAAATGGTAGCACTAAGTCTTTTTATCAATAAGATGGCAGACAATGGAGAAAAGTTCTATGACGTCCTGAAGGAACCAAGTGGTTTTCAATGGTTGGATTACTATCAGGCAGCCTTTGTGAAGTTGAAGGAATTCTTGGGGAAGCCTCGACAACTCATCTAGCCGAGACATGGAGAAGAACTCTTAATTTACCTCACTATAACCGAGAAAGCTATTAGCTTGGTACTCATAGTAGAAAGGTCAAGTCTCCAATTCCCTGTTTACTATGTAAGTTGCTTGTTGCAAGAACTCGCGACTAGGTACTCGGACCTTGAAAAGTTTCTATACCTCATTTTTTATTACATCAATTAAACTTAAACCCTATTTTGACGCTTATTCGATTAGAGTGTTAACTAATCTGCCTTTCAAGTCAACTCTAGCAGACCCGAGCTATCTGGTAGAGCAATGAAGTGGTCACTGGAACTCTCTGGATACCAAATCGACTTTGAGCCAAGAAAGGCCATTCAAGCCCAAGCTCTCTTAGACTTTGTAGAAGAATGTACTAGAGCTCCACTAGATCTTGCTGAAGCTCACGAAACCAATGTATAGACCATGTATATAGATGGTTCAATTGAAAATGATAATTCAGGTGTGGGAATAATATTGATCAATCTTGAGGGAATGACAATCACTTACTCTGTGAAATATAATTTCCCAACATTGAATAATAAATCTGAGTATGAAGCCCTCTTAGCTGGACAAAGACTTATACGAGCTCTCAAAGTATAAAAACTACATGCAAAAATCGATTCACAGGTCGTACCCAAAGTAGTTTAATAGGCATAAGGCATGTTTTGAGATTTCAGAATCTTAATTATTCATCTATTACCTATATCACACAAAAAAATTGCAAGGTCAAGTGGTGTAAGTCAGAGCTGGAATTGGAAGTAAATTCCAAAAGCTAAGAATACCATGAACCAGAAACAATACCGAGAAAGGAAAAGGTTTTCTACACTAATATTATCATACTTTAGGGTTATCAATTATTAGGTAGGATCCATGGATCTTTTGAAGTTTATTGATCAAACTTCAAGACAACATTCGACATTGAACAAAATAACGTGGACATCCAGAGAAAGTATAAAACCTTCTCGTCCAAACAACTACCCAATCCCATCCTCCTTTTCAAATCATATAAGGTAAGTCTTCATTGAGCCATTACCTTGACTTGAAAAGGTTGAAAAACTAATGCCTTGTGAATATGCATTTATTTACAACATTACTTGGAGAGAGACATTCATTGAGATGATTACACAACTTTTGCCTCTTCAAAAGGTAACCTCTTGTGAAGCCTAGCTTGTTCTTCTGCAAACTCTCCAAACATTTCTTTTAACTGCATTGCTTTGTTGTACTCTTCTGTTCCCTAGTGCACCACCTTTAGTGAAACATTAATTATGTAAACAATAATGAGGTCAAGGAATGGAACTAATAGATATTTGGAATATAAATTGTAATGAGTTTACTTTCTTATCATTTCTTTTCTTGTTTTTCATTCAAAGAAAAAAGGAACATACTAGTGGGGTGCGTGAATAGAAAAGGACTTGTGACAGCAAAGAGTTGTAAGATGAAGGGGAACCGGATCCGAATCCACGAGGAAATGAATCTAGAGTCCCATGATTTTTTTAAAAAAATTTTCTCTCACATAAGGAGTTCGAGAACGATACTGGAATGACGAATCTTGCTGAGATCTGTCCTGCGGAATGAATCTGGACGTCTTCATCTACTTGCATAAGATCTTCTAATCTATTCCCTATCTGTCCGGGTGAACAGAAAGGAAAATAGAAGACCGGAGAGTCTCTATGAGTGGAGTGGAAGAAAACAGACTGCCTGTAATTTTTCTGCAGAGAGAAAAATTACGTCTGTTCCCTTCTTCTAGGATTTCAGAATCGTTATTTTTTTCTATCGTCATTACAGGATTAAAAATAATCCTTTAAATAACTAAAATAGAAATAGGGGCTTTCTATGGACCAAGAGCCCAAGAGCCGAACAATCCTTTTACTTAATTAAAGGTCCAATAATTATTCATTGGATTATGGATACAATATAATTATTCTGGCCCTTTAAATAAAGCCCAATATTTATTTTTATTCTTAGCCCATTAAATAATTAATCTCATGGACCTAAGTCCAAAGTAATTATAAGACTAATAAAAATAAATATCCACTTCATTATTTTATTCAAGCCCAATAAAAATTAATCTTATGGACCTAAGTCCAAATTAATTATAAGACTAAATAAAGTAACAAATTAATTTTATTCAAGCCCAAATAATTAATTTCAAGGATTAATTAAATCCTCAATTAATTATTAATGCTAT
>JAOXNR010000699.1:0-10780 GCA_028571225.1 Parsonsia alboflavescens
GATCACCTATTTAAATCAATTTGGACCTTATTGCATGTTATGCTAATATGTAAGAATTACTCATTAAGATTATAGTCCTTTACACTTTTTCTCAGAAAATGATAGCCTTTTTGGGCATAAATCCCAACATGTCTATCCTTATGTTTGTGGATGGTGGGCTACTATAGCTCAACTTAGTTCCGAATTTCTACCGCAAAGCCCGTCAAAAGTGGATCATCAATTTGGAATCCTTGTCTAAAACTATGGAAGAGGGTTATCCATAGTCTCTGACCACTTCTGCGAAATAGAAATCCACCTCTTTCAAAGTATCAAATGTAGTTTTACAAGGAAGAAAACTGACCATCTTGCTGAACCTATCAACTACGACCATTATGAAGTCCATTCCCTTGGTTGTTCTCAGCAAACCAACCATGAAATCCATGGACACAACTATCCATGACTCCTTTGGAATAGGTAATGGCATGTATAGCCCATGGTTCGTGCCTGCCCCTTTTGGCTCTTGACAAGCACGACATCTCTTCACAAAGGTCTTTACATCTCGATCAAGACAAGGCCAATGAAACTGCTACCGTACTAACCATGTCGTCTAAGCTCTCCCAAAGTGGCCTTGGTTATGCAACTCCTAAATGATCAACATACTAAGTGAAGTGTCGCGAATGCACAAACAACTACCTCAAAACAAGTACCCATCATGAAGAATGAAGTCCATCCACGTTCCCACCTCAACATCGGCAATAAAGTCCTGAAAGGGCACATCCTTGAAAACGTCATCTTTCACACTCTCAAAATAGAGAGTATACACCTAGTTCATCACAAGCATGAAAGTGCTCGGTGCATTTGACAACCCGAATGGCATCACCAACCATTTTTACGACCCTTCCTTCGTTTTGAAGGCTGTTTTCCACTTATCTCCCAGCTTCATTCTGATCTGATGATATCCACTTTTCAAATCGATCTTCATGAATACCTTGGCTGCACTCAATTGGTCAAGCATGTCATCTGGCCTTGGAATAGGAAACCTATATTCATGATAATTCTATTCACCACTCGGGTATAGACACACATCCTCCACGACCCATTCTTTTTAGGCACCAGAAGAGCTGGCACTGCACACGGGCTAATACTCTCTCGTACGAAGCCTTTGTCTAAAAGATCTTGGATCTACTTCTTCAACTCCTCATGCTGATACTGCATCATCCAGTAATGAGCTTATTTGGCACCACGGATCCTGGAATTAAGTCAATAAAGGGGTAGATGTCTTGAAGGGGCGGTAATCCAATATGAAGCTCATTCAGAAGAACATCCTGGAAGCTTTCCAAAACTGACGCCAACTCGTATGGAACTTCCGACTTCTGCCTTTCATCTTAGCCGACAAACTCATCCTTGCTTGTCAAAGCGACACAGACTTCTTCCCCTTCTAAGCACGCTTCAAACTCCTTGCTGGGCAAATAGATCTCGACTTTTTGTCCCGTTGCATCTTGAAGTGGTTTCAGAATCACTTTTCTTCCCTCTGGCCGCAACATATACATATGGGTGTACCTATTGTACACTGCTCGATTGTCAAACTGCCATGATTATGTGAGTTGCATCCATAGGAACAACATCTGCCGTGATTGTCGCCTCATACTATGGACCTGGATATTCGAATCTTCGTTGACCCAACTGAGCCTGTCAGGATGAGGGTGGGGTTCAATTACCAATGCCCATTTCCTCACAACTTCTTCAGCAATCACATTCTCCTAACTCCCGAAGTCGAAGATCAACTTAAAGTCTTTCCGGCCACAAAACACTGTGTCGTAAAGATATCATGACGACGCCAATCTTCATTTGACTTGGGAGCTAAGCACATCCTTCGCATGACCAAATTCTCTCCCTAGATGCAATTAGGGTCTATCACACACATATCATCTTCTGCGTACTCCTTATCTTCTGCAAACTCTTCGGTATACTCCTTCTCCAGAGACTCATCCATGTACAACTGGGCTTGGGTTGTATGGCACTCATTGGCATAATGCCATAGGTTATGACACCGGTGACAATGATTGTTGGCTCGACTATTGCTCATTCTTTACTAGGAAACTGATGCAAAATTTGGCATGGGTGCTCTTGGTGATGGCATGACATTCGACTGCTTCCTCATTGACGACACAAGCCTACTACTGGTACTGGACGGATTCGGCATAAAACCTCCTCATACCAAAAATCTCTAATTTCGCATCAAGCTTTTCTCCACAGCTTGTACCTTCCTGTGAGCATCTCCAACTTTATCAATTTGTTGAATAGACAAAGCATCCTGAATCAGTACCCTCAAACTGTGCAAATACATGGCGAGCAACTCGGCTCCGCCACTATCAATCGATCTCTTAAAGCTATTGAGTAGCACTCCATCGTATACTCCTCGATGGTATAGCTTCCCTGCCTCAATCCATGCAATTTCGCATAGAAGGCCTCCACTTGGTTCTGTGGCAGGAACTCTCCATTCATCTTTTGCTTCAAGACTGCTCATGACATAACTAGTGGCCTCCCATCCATGTATCGCCTATAATGCTATGCATGCCACCACTCTGCAGCCCTATCTCTGAACCAAATGGTAAAACATCATCCACCTGCTAGCGGGGATGAAGAAAAAGGGGTTTTAGTTAAAGAAGAAGGGTATGGAGATGAATTTAATCCTAATGGCAGTGATTGTGAACAAATGTACATGATAAGAAGAGTACTTAGTACCTAAGCTAGTGAAGGAGAGGATTTGCAAAGGTAGAATTTATTCCATTCAAGGTGCTTGATACAAGAACATTAGTGTAGTGTCATTGTGGATAGTGGAAGTTATGTGAATGTCGTAAGTGCCTACTTGGTTGAGAAGATGAAGAAAGTTTTGTTCAAGTTCTAGTTCGGGTATGGCTATCCCGAAGTAAGTCTGTTGGAAGTTTGGCAAACAAGAAAGAGTCCTTCCAAGGTCCGCTTGAACATTGAAGGGGCCCTAATAGCCTATACCTATTGATAAATTAGAGATGCCCCAAGCTGGTATTACCCAGGGCTGTAGAAATGCAGACCATGAAGAATTAACTAAAAAGGTCTAAAGAAATCGAAATTCTGTATAGGTGGTAGGTTGCTATGAATCCTATAATGGTTTGGACAACGTTTGGAACGAGCAGGGGATGTAGGTAAGGCTAGAGAACGCCTCCCCTAAGATTGGTCAAGTGAAGCACTATGTGTTCGACAAATTTACTATTAGGGTACTTGGAATCCCGAGTGACTACTATGTCGTCCATGTTCAAACCCCTCTCTGGGCTAATTTCCAAAATCTTAGAGGGACCTCGGGAGGACTTAAGAGAGAAGATCTCTAACTTAGAAGTGCCATAAACTTTGCTCTTGACGAGGGGAGCCTTAATAGTAGTGTTAGGCAAATACTATAGTTTATTGTCTGAGTTTGAAGAAGGGAGAGCCCTAGAAATCTCTTTCGTGCTAAGAGAAGGGATGCTAGAGGAAGATGACTGAGTATATGATTTAGAAGACATTTTCCCAAGAAGACGAGCAGAAGGAGAATTTTCTAAAAAAGGTAAAGAGAGAAACGAAACTCACTCGTTGATGCTTGAAAAGTTGTAGGGGTAGGCAGAAGTGTTCTAACTTCAGAAAAATCCCGGGATAGAAAGAAAGCTGAAGTTCGAGAAGATAGTAACTCAAGTATGTATTTCAGAGGAGAAATTCTGTTTGTAGAGAAGAGTTTTGGTAAATCGTAAACTCTTCAAAGCTTCCTTATTTATATATGAGATGGAGTCCTTCGAATTTATGGAAAAGATCTGGTACACATGAATCGAGGCAACTGCAAAATCTTATAAGGCATGACACCTCCGAAACTAACCATTATGAAAAACGGGGTGACCATTCTGAGGTCAAGACTTAAAGCTGATAATTTATGGCCCATGACCTACGAGCTCGCTAGACCTAAAGGAGGGTAACGATGGGAGAAACTGGCATGACCAGATAAACCAAGTTGATCGGACCCAAGTACGAACCCAAATATCTAAAAGTCCAAATCACAAGAGGACAGGTGGGCAACGACCTTCTTCCCACCGACCATCCAAGTCAGCGACAGTAAAATGATCATAGAAGAGGTCTCACCAGACCACAACCTTTGACCCGGTGAGCTTTAATCCATCTCATATATCTTCCATGCCACGACTAAATGTCTATGACTCTTAACACGCTATGAACTTATAATCTCTCATCGCAACCTTCTGAAAGGATAATCAAGACCTTCGGCATTCCATGGTAGGTCGCAAAGTTGGTTTAAAGGTTGTTAAATGAGCTTGTAGCTCTCGACCAGAGACGTGCATAGCAAGGTATCTGCATTTATGAAAGCTCCACCATTCTAGGAGCAATTGGCGGGATATGATCTCCCAATTATTCTAAATGCCTACTTTCATGTAATTGAAAAGTCATAATCAACGAGGCAACCTATTATTCTATATATATTATCAAATCGCATACTGTTCACGAACTGATAGAACTAATTCACTCAAAGATTACTCTCTTTGAATACTGACAAAGGCATCAGAGTTGTCATCAGGGTGATAGCCCACTTCAGTGATCTAATTTTCCTCTCTGGTTGTGATTACAGGTGCCGTCACAGTTCTGGGGTGACTCAGAGATAGTTTCTGAGTTCCATCACCAATATTAATTACTTTCTATTTAATTAATACTCTACCACATTTGTTGTATCAAAAGAAAATTGTACTATAAAAAACAAAAAGGGAATATATTTTTTGCAAGAGATGTTGACATTATGGTTCTTTCCAAATTATTCATATTTTTAGAGAAGGAAATCAAGTGGTAGACAGTTTAGCAAATCAGGCTTGTGATAAATTACATTGTCTTCATCACAATCAATTTAATTTACTTCCTATTTTTCCGAGAGGCCTTTGTAAACTAGATAGGATTAAAGTTCCTTCTATTAGACAGTTCTAACTTTGTACTTGCATTACATTCATACTATATGCATTTGTCTATGGAAGTAGATTTGTTTCTATCAATCTTAATTGTAAGACTCATTGTGTCCTTCCTATATGTCTTAATTTCCTTTTTTCTAAGTGATGGAACTCAAAAGTAGCATCCAAGTCACCCCGAACTGTGATGATGTCAGTGAGCTATCACCTCGGAGAAGAAAAGGATTAGATCATCGGAGTGAGCTATCGCCTCGGGAATAGCTCCGATGGCCAAGTCAGTATTGTTAGAGAGTAATCTTGAGTAAATTAGCTCAAACTATTGTGTCTTATCCGTAGATTGTTTGTGATTCGATAATATATAATGAATTAAGTAAGTTACCTCTTTGATCAGGGCTCTTCAATTCGGTGACAATAGGCAAATAGGATAATTATGAGACTGTATCATATCCTACCCATTGCTCCTAGAATCGTGGGCTTTCCTTAGGTTGGGATATCTCGCCATTGCCATCTCTGGTCAAGAGCTAAAAGCTCTTTAACGACCTTTAAACAACTTCGCGACCTGCCAGTGGACGTCGAAGGTCTCGACTATGTCTTCTAAAAGGTTGCTCCTAGTGATTATAGACTCATGGAGGGTGTTAGGAGTCGCACATAGTTAGTCATGGCATGGAAGATGAATGAGACGAGTTGGAGCTCATTACGTCAAAGTTCATGGTCCGGTGAGAAGTCACATGAGCTCATTTTGATACGTCAGTGACAAAGGAGGTCGCTGTAAACTTTTCCTTTTGACTCGTAAGTTGGACTTTCAGGTATTCGGGTCAGGGCTTGAGCCCATTTAGGTTGGTTTATTTGAGTTGTGCCCGTTTCTCCCATCATTGCCAATTTTTAGTCCAGCGTCTTCGAAGGTCATGGCACCTAAATTAGCATATTTAAGTAGCGAAGCATGAAGGGTTGCATCGTTTTTCTGTCATGGATAGTTTTGGAAGGTGAAGTGCCTCATCGATTTTGGTTGTTGCCTTGGTTACTAGTGTATCGGCTGCTTTTCACAACCCAAAGGACTCTTTTTCTCGAATAAATTAGGTGGCTTTTGAAGATTTTAGGATTCACCAAAGCTCTCTCCTTGCTCATGAAATCTCTTGCTCACAAAGTTTAATTTCTGGAACACCCTCTGCTTTCTTCTTGCATTTCTTTTCTTTCTCTGTCCGGCGAGTGACTCAGAGCCCATAACAGCTTTCTTCTTAATTGCCAGGAATTTAACTTGTGATTTTTCTTTTAGCTTCACTGTTTTTTGGGAACAAAATTTCATCTTTTCTTCTTCCTTTGAGTTAGAATGTCTTCTGCATCTTTCCTTGAGTCTTCTACATCTAGCACTCCCTCACATTGTTTCGAAGATGTAGAAGGCACTTTTTCCCCTCTAGACCTAGAGAATAGGGTATTTTATTTGCCCCTAGTCTCTGCAACGGTTCCTCGAATGACTAGTAAGGTTTACGAACCCTCAGAATTAGAGGTCTTTTCCACGTCCTCTTCCTTAGGACCTTCTGAAATTTTTGAATTCTGGGAGGAGAGGTTTCTGCAGAAGGATGATATAGTCATTACCAACTTTTTCTGGGCAATAGTCACATTTATTGTGATCTGCCACCTTTACTGAGTTCTAGTTTCCTTGGAGATCTTTAGATGTTTCTTTAGGGTCGGTGTCTCCTCGACACCGAAGAATGCCACTATAGGGTACCTTCAATTCAATCCTAGGTACAAGCTTGTAGGTCCTTTCCAATCCTCTATTGGGGATTGGACAGATTCTTTTTTCTTCGCAAGGCTTCCGAATAATCTGGTCCAGTCCATGCCTTACCTAGACTAGAATATGAACAAAAAGTTTTTCTATGAGCTCCTTACCTAGATAAGTGAAATGGAGAGGGATAGGCCCTTTTGATTGACTTGGTCCATTTTGATGCTGTAAAGGTCGGGTGTAGTCTGCCGACTTGGCCTATTACCTTTCTTTCCTCTACTGGACTAGGGAGTCCAACTAATAGCTACCTCCCCTCCTTCATGTGAGCTATGGGGATTTCCCCTACAGCAAAGAAATGTGATGAGCTGTTTGAGCTTGGGAACAAGTAGAGGGCTCTCATCCAGGAGCTCGAGGCTAAGCTTAAGGACCTTCAGGGCATCTATGACAAGGATGCTAGTCTGTCCCTACCAAAGCTCGATTGGATCCCAGCATTCCAAGCTTATATGGAGTCCCTACTACCTCAGCTTTCTGGGCTCTACACTGACTTAGTTGACAAGCTTCAGGAACTTAACATTTGAAGACTAATCGAGAGGTCTAAGAGGGGCTATATCATCCAAATGCTATAGTCCCCCTTCCTTGGGAGAAGGAAGATCCTATTGTGACCTCTCAAGCATAGGTTATCAGTGCCGGGTCCTGGCCAAGGTCTGCCAAGTTAGCAATGGCCCCTCTGGGAAAAGGAAGGAGCTCGTGGACACATTTGCTGAGATCGAGACTGCAGAGAGGATGGCCCTGGATATTCCTCCTAAGGCATATGCTTGTCTTGATGGTATAGCTATCCCTGGATATCTCAATTCTATTACATTGAATATTTTTTTTGGTGGTCTGTTTGTGGCCTTTCTCATTATATCAGCTAATTTTCCGCAAGTGTCTTGTCTTTGCTTTAAGACTTAGAACTTGCATAATAATCTGAACAGGCTTTGAAACATAGGCAACTAGGATGAAATACAATGTTAATAAGCTCTGAAAACTTATCTTTTATTTATGCCTTGTCCAAACTAAACAGTAGAGGTCGTTGATGTCTCCTAGCTACTCAGCGAGCTAATTTTTGACGATTTCCCAAGCTGTATAACTAGCTTACAAGGTTTTGAAAGTTTTAAAAAGTCTCAGGCATAGAATTTCTTTAGATGGAAAACATTCCAATATTTTAGGAGTTCTTTTCCTTCGAGATTAGCGGGCCTATATCTTCCTCCTTGTGGACTTCTTGGATTTTGTAAGGTCCTTCCTAACTTTCTTGTAGCTTGGTCAGTTGTCCTTGTTTTCCGATATCCGACCTCTTGATGACCATTTCTCCAAGTGTGAAATTGTTTATTTCATTTTCTTGTTGAAAAGAATTGTAACTTGCCTTTTAAACCTTCTATCAGCTTCTATAGCTTCATTTTTTAGTTCTTCAAAAAGGTCGAGGGCTATCCTTCTCCCCCCCTTGATTACGACTGAATCATATTTAGTCAATCTTAAGGACTTCATTCCACCTTTGACTGGCATTATAGACTCTGAACCAGAGCATAGATTAAATGGTGTTTCTCCGCTTGCTTTCGTAGGTGTAGTTCTATATGCCCATAGGATGCTTGGAATTTCTTTTGGCTTGGAAGGTCTGTGACATTCCTTCTAGAGCTCGGTGAGTCTTTTCTTGAGACCTTCCAGAATTGTTCTATTTGTGACCTCAGCCAGTCCATTTGCTTAGGGATAAGGTACAGAGGTCGATCTCTGTTCTGTATTCAAGTTTTCACATAAAGCCTTGAATTGGTCGCCTACGAATTGTTGTCCATTGTTTGAAATGATAGCTTGGGAAATCCCGAATCTACATACAATGGGGATGAAATTATTGCCATTGGCTCAACTTCAACCGATCTGGTGAAGTACTCTCCCGCAACAATTAGGAAGTAGATACCCCCCACTCCTTTTGGGAAAGGTCCTAATACGTCGAAACCCCAAATGTCAAATGGAACTGATGTATTTTTGGATTGATACCTTGTTGGTGGTACGTGTGATTTGTTTTCAACCAACTGACAGGTCATGGATTTTTGTATGACCTTTCTAATGTCTGAAACAATTGAGGGCCAATAGTCCCCATCCTTAGGTTTTTTTTTTCACGATGGTTTTTGCTTCTATGTGCGATCAACATATTTCACTACGTACCTCTTTAATGACATACTCTCCTTCTCCCTTGCTCAGGCATTTAGGCAATGGCCATGTGTATGACCTTCTGTACACCTCGTCATCTCCCATCAAGACATAGGGAGGTGCCCACTTCTGCACTTAGCGAGGTCCTTTGGAATCTTGCAGCAGGTCACCATCTTTAAGGAATTCGTAGATTAGATATCTTTAGTCTGCTTGATCCACTATAACCAAGTTCTCTTCTTGGTTTATGATGCGAGAGTATCATTATTCCACCAATAGCTCAGCTTTTGTCCTCGCTTTCTCTTGATAGACTTTAGATAGTGTGTCTTCTGTTGCATTTTGCTCTCTTGTTTGGATGTTATATCTCTTACTCGTTTGAGACATTTAATCATGTTTTCCTCTCTAGCTTAGTTTTCTCTAGAAACCTGGCTTGATATTACTTGATCAGTTTTTACGTGCAATTTTTGCACTTTTAGAGCTCTTATGAGTCTTAGACCTACTAAGAGAGCTTTGTATTCAGATTAGTTATTTGAGGTTGGGAAGTTGTACTTCACAGAATAAGGGATTCTTACTCCCTCAAGGCTAATCAGTACAATTCTAATACTTGAATTTTCCTTTTCGGTGGTGCCATCTATGTATATGGTCCAGATATTAATTTCACATGCGCTTGTGAGCTCTAGTAGAACTCTTGTGCATTCTTCTACAAAGGCTGAGAGAGCTTGAGCTTTGATTGCTTTTCATGGCTCAAATTCAATTTGATATCTTGAGAGCTTGAGCCACCTCTTCATTGTCCGACCTGATAGCTCAGGTTTTGCAAGAGCTTGTTTTAGTGGTAGATTGGTTAATACTTTTATCAGGTAAGCTTCAAAATACAGCTTAAGCTTCTGACGCAAAGCTGGTTGCTGATCAAGGTGGTTCGGATGCGGGGCTGGTGTCGGTTTCCCAAGAGGACGTTCAGAACGTTTGAAGAAGAGGACGTGTGTTGCTTAAAACATCGAATTCATGTCGGGCATGATTCCTGAGGCGATTGAAATGAGCTCGGAACAGGCTCAAATCTAACTGGGTGACCCAGAACGGCCCAACCAACCAAAGTCACTCGTTTGCTGTGATGCAAGGCTTTTTTCGGCCATCCGGAGTCTTTTGGATGGAGTTTTGGGCAATTTTCTGTTTTCAGTGGCATTGTCATAATTTTACAATTTTAAGTGATAGTTTCGTAATTTACTGATTTCTAGGGGTATTTTAAAAATTTCTTTACTTTTCATTTCCGATTAGGGTTAGGGTTTGTTTTGGCTTTAAGAATTGTTTTGCTGGTTGTTTTCCACAGTTTTTTTCATGAATTAAAAGTTACCTTTTCGGCTTATTCGATTTTCGACTACTTCAAAAATTCATTCTTCGCTTGATTTAATTTTCGTCTTCTAACTACTTGTGCTTAAGTTTGATTAGAGGGAAAATTGAATAAGGTTTCCTTTTTTTTCGTTTCTGAACAAGAACAAAAATTCAGGTTCCGTCTTCCGACTGCATCAATTGCTATTAGAGCCCAGATCCGCCATGGCAGGAAGTAATCTCTAGCAGAACCTTGCTGCATTAGTTGAAGCATTACAACAGGATCGGGAAGAGTCTAGGGACGACACGGAAGAGTTGCGAATTGAGACGAGGCTAGAGAGGGAGTGCCGTGAATGACAGCTACAAGATTTGACACAGATGGTGCAGCGACTGGAGACTAGCCGACAACCAGAACAGCCCTAATTTGAAGGATTGACCCAAGGGCGGACGAAGATGTTGAGGATGATTTCGGGGGGCCGCCCGAGGGGAATAAGGGGCGGCTACCAATGATGGAGACCAGGCACCATCAATTTCACCGAGGCCAATCACAAGGTCGAGGGCGTCAAAGATGAAGAAGGCGTTGATGATATTTGTTCAAAACAAAGAGGAGTGGTTC
>JAOXNR010000700.1:0-10780 GCA_028571225.1 Parsonsia alboflavescens
TCTGTGATTCCTTCCTGGATCAACAATTGCGACTTTAGCCGGGGACATTCATAAGCATAATGACCCTTCTATTGGCATCGGTGGCAGATGATACTTGCTTTGTTAACCGGTGGACGTGTCTGCTGCGGCCCCGGTCCCTAGAACGACTACCCCGTTCCCTGGCTCAACTGCCTGAACTTCGTCCTTGTTGAGTAGGCGGATTGAAAACCTTTGACAAAGAAGATGACACTGGGCTGTTTGCCGTCGGATTCCACGGAAGAGTAGGTATCCTCTGCCAAATGTTACTCCCTTGCTGCTAGCTCGCGTCAAGCTCTCTTCCACCACTCTCGCCTTTGTCTGTATATCCGTAACGTTACTGAAAGAATGCACTTGCAGGGCATCCTGGATGGCTGGTCGAAGGCCATGTAAATAGCGGGCTACAAGTTGCTCCTGTGTCTCACGGAGTTGATTTCGTGCTACCAGCCGGTAAAATTCTAAAGTATATTCTTCTACACTTTTCGTCCCTCGTGTCAGACTCTGTAAATTTCGAAACAGGGCTTGGCGATAATTGAATGGTAAAAACTCCTGCCGCATCTCTCTCTTCAATTCGTTCCAATCGTCCAAAACAAGCATCCCATCCAAATATCGCTTATACCGAAAAGACTACCACCATGCTGCGGCTCTATCTTTGAATCTGATCGCTACTAGACCTACCTTCTTATCCTCATTAACTTCTCTCAACGAGAACAATTCATCCACGGTGCTCAACCAATCCAAAAATTCTTCCGACGCCAAACTCCAGGTAAATTGTGGAATCTCAAGTTTAATTCCTGAATGCTATGGCGGCAGGTGATTGACCCTAGCTGCCGCCCTGGATTCCCATGACCGCCTCTCCATATGCCACCGCCGTCGTGTACTGCTGTTCCTCTTGCGGGTTGCTCAACGTTCTGCTCTGCTGGCGGATTTGCGACTGTCATCCGATGCAGCATCTAATGAAGAATTTGCAACTGCTGGTCCTGTCGTTGATCCTATCGATCCTGACGCTCAATGAGTCGCTGCATCTCCCGTTCGCGTTCTACTCGGCTGTTGTGCAATTCTTCCAAAATCGTGGCTATGGTTGGATAAACTCCTGACATCGTAGATCTTGTCTCTGATACCAATTGACGCAAAACTGAAATTATGGTCCAAAAATTAGAACCTCAACTGTAATCAACTTCACTCGAAAGTCTTATTACAGGAAAGGGCGATTCAAGAATAAAACGACAATATTCTTGAGACACTATGATACTCAAAATTTTATTGAACGAAAACTCAAAAGTTTCAATACATCAAAGTCTGCCTACAATCAAATGAAAACGGCAATAAATAAACCCTAAACTGAAAGTAGGAAAAAAATTACGAAAAGACCCCAAAAGTTTCTAAAAATTACAGAAAACTGGAAAAAGGCCCAAAAGTCTATCAAGATGGCCCCGAATGGCCAAAAAATGGCCTTGGTCATTGCAAAGCAATGAGTTTTGCTCATTGGACCATCTCGGGTCCGTCAAATTTAAGCCCATTCTGACACAGCCACAACTTTTCAGTTTTTCCAATTCGGCCCCAAAAACTTTTCCGATCAACTCCGATTGCCTTGAAACTTCTCCTGCAACTTCTTGGACCTGCGTGGGCCCTCCTGAATATCTTCGTGGGCTAGCTCTGTGTCATTTCCCCAGAGGACTTACCAAAAGAAACTTAAAAACTTTGTATCTCTATCACCCACAATGGTTTTTGCAATGAAATGCAATCTAACAATTTTTTTAAAGTACAAGTTAGCCACTTCGTGAGCATCATTAACTTTAGAGCATGGATGAAGTGAGCCATCTTTGAAAATCTATCAGCTACCACAAGAACTGAATCTTTACCCCCTACTAGTCCTAGGCAATCCAAGCACAAAATCCATAGATACATCTTCCCATGGAGCATTAGGTATGGGCGAAGGCATATATAAATCATGTGGTTTAAGAGCAAATTTGGCCTTCTTACAAACAATGCAATTTTCACACACTTTCATGACATCTCTTTTCATATGAGGCCAATAAAAGTGTTCTTGAAATATGGTCAAAGTCTAAGAGATGCCAAAATGTCCCACTAGGCCTACTCCATGACTCTTAATGACAAACAATTTCCTCAAGGAACATTTAGGCACACAGAGCTTATCTTCTCTAATCAAATAGTCATTTTGCAAATAAACCTATCATGCACACCTTTCTCACAAGCAATAAACATATCTTTGAAATCATCATCATCAACATACAACTCGTTAATTAGCTCAAAACCAAGCAAAATATTACCAAGGGTAGAAATCATGGTATACCTCCTAGAGAGTGCATCCTCCACAATGTTTTCTTTACCTTGCTTGTACTTGATCACATATTGGAACATCTCTATGAACTCTACCCATTTGGCATGTCTTTTACAAAAACTTGGTTTGTCCCTTCAAGTGTTTAAGTTATTCATGATCTGTGTGAATCATGAACTCCTTTGGCCATAGATAATGTTACCAATTGCATAATGACCTAACCAAAGCAAAGAGTTCTTTGTCAAAAGTGGAGTAATTCAAAGTAGCACCATTAAGCTTCTCACTAAGGTATGCTATTTTTCTACTGTCTTGCATTAAAACTGCTCCTATCCCCACTCCCGATGCATCACATTCCATTTCAAACACTTTAGAGAAATCGGGTAAAGAAAGAATCAGGGCATATGCAAGTTTAGCCTTAAACAATTGAAAAGCTTGTTCTTATTCTCTCCCCCACCTAAACTTAACTCTTAGCTTGATTACCTCTGTTAATAAGGCTACAATTGTGCTAAAATGAGGAACAAACCTTCTATAAAATGATGCCAACAAATGGAAACTCCTTACCTCACTTACGCTTTAAGGAGTTGGCCATTCTTTTATTGCATTTGCCTTCTCTTCATCAACATGTACACCCTTAGATGAAACTAAATATCCACAAAATGTAACTTTGTTTAAACGAACGAAACATTTACTCAAATTGGCATACGAATGTTCTTTCCTAAGCATATCAAACACATATTTCAAATTATCAAGATGCTCATCCATATTTTTGCTATAGACTAGGATGTCATCAAAGTATACCGCAACAAATCTACTACTGCAATCCCTAAGAACATGGTTCGTCAATCTCATAAAAGTGCTAGGTGCATTAGTGAGACCAAAGGGCATAACAAGGCATTCTTAGAACGTGGTTTTCCATTCATCACCTTCTTTCATTCTAATTTGATGATAGCCACTTTTTAAATCTATCTTTGAAAAACAAGTTCTACCACTTAACTCATCATACATATCATCTAGCCTCAGGATAGGGAGGCGATATTTTACAGTTATCTTGTTGATTGCTCTACAATCAACACACATGCGCCATGAGCTATCTTTCTTAGGCACCAACAAAAAGAGAACTGCACATGGGCTCAAGTTCTCCCTTATGTATCCTCTGGCTACAAGCCCTTAAACTTGAATATGTAGCTCTTTTGTCTCCTCCAGATTTTTTCTATAGGCAGCCTTACTGGGAAATGAAGCTTTGGGAATGAGATCAATTTGATGCTCAATTCCCCTCAAAGGTGGAAACTCGAGTGGCAACTTTTCCCGAAAAGGATCTTCATACTCTTGCAAATGAGGAGAAACAAGACTAGAAGAAGAATTGTTAGCATCAATAGCATTAGAGTTTAAAGAGTGCTTGTACCTAAGAAGAATCATAGGCTTATAGCCAAAGAATGCACTCTTCACCTCTCTTTCTTTTGCATAAAAGCTCACTTTCTTTTCATTCTTGCTTTCTTCTTCTCTCCTTTTCCACTCAATTTCCTTTGATCTCTCCTTTTCTTTTTCCATCTCTCTCACGCTCACTCCACTTTCTTTGGTCTTTCTCCTTTCTTTCCCCTCATATTATTCTCTCATCTTTTCAAGCAATCTCTTTTGATCAAGGGAAGCTTCATGTGGTTTCAAGGAGTTCAAGTGAACTTTCTTTCCTTCCATCCCAAGAGTGTACTTGTTTTTTTGTCTATCAAATGTGACCTTCTTATCATATTGCCAAGGTCTTCCAAGAAGTGGGTGGGTAGCTTGCATAGGAATCACATCACAAATAATCTCATCTCTATACTTTCCTATTGAGAAAGCTATCCTCACTTGTTTCCCAATCTTGACCTCCCCACTATCATTGAGCCATCGTAACCTATATGGCTTTGGATGATCAAGACATGGAAGTTTCAACCTATCCACCATATACTTGCTACCCACATTGGCACACTACCACTATCCACAATGACAGTATTCAAATTTCCCTTAATCATGCATCTAGAATGAAACGAATTTTCCTTTTGCAACTCATCGTCATCCTTAGCTTGAGCACTAAGGACTTTCCTAATCACCATGTTCAATTGACCTTCAAGATTACCCTTACTCTCATTTTCATCGTCCTCCTTTCCAAAACCAATATCAACCTCATGCTCCTGTTCTTCCCCTTCACTAGTGGATTCAACTACCCCCTTATCTATAATAATAATTCTCTTATTGGGACATTGATTAGAAAAGTGGCCATATCCTTGACATTAAAAGAATTTGACTTCTCTAGCTTTAAAAGGTGGAAGTTGAGCTTTACCTGTATCCCTCTGAGGGGCTTTAGCTTCACCAAATTTTGGTTAAGGGGCCTCCTCCTTGGTGGTAATTTTGGTCACTCCTTGCTCCTTCTTAGGCCATGTGTTGGTGGTCTGGGAAGATGATTGGTCATAATTTGATGTGCCATAAGATTTTCAATAGGTTGCCCTCCTATTCTTCACTTTTCGTTCAATCTTGATTGGCTTTTGCACCATCTCTTCGAAATCCTCATATTGTTGCAATTCAAGAATGTCACTTATCTCTTTGTTCAACCAATGGAGAAATAAGCATTTCTTTGTAATAAGCATCAACTCTCTAGGATCCTTGAGTGAGTGTTTGAATCTTGTGGTGGAGGTCTCTTTGGTATTGCTTAGGCACAAATCTCTTCCTCATGTGTCTATTCATCTCTTCCCAAGTTTGAATTGGTGTTGCTTCTTGTCTTCGCCAAGATATCACCAGGTGATCCCACCAAATGATGCCATACTTTGAAAAGCCAACAATTGCAAGTTTGATCTTCTTCTCCTCAGAGCAATTATGGCACTCAAATATTGATTCGACTCTTCTTTCATAATCCAAGTAGGTAGTGGGGTCATCTCCTCCATAGAAGGGTGGCACCGTTAGCTTGATGCTCCCTAAAACTCATCGAATTCCTCTTCATTTACAATTTCTTCTTCTTGATGTTGCTCTTGGATGATCCTCCTTCTTGGTTGGACCCTTTGGCAATGTCCCCTTTCTCTTCCCCTTTGAGGTATTTGGCTTCTCATAATAGGAATTGGAGGTGGTGTCTCCAACGTGTCTATTCTCCCTTCAAATTGATCCATCCTAGTGTTAAGAACTCTACTTAATTCTCCCATGTTGGTGGAGAATTCCCTTGTCATGCTCTCCATTCTCAACTATATGGTAGATAGAACGGCATTGTTTTCTCCCATATTTGATGCTTGTGAAGATGGTGAAGCTCCGTGTGTCATAATATGCCTTCAAAAAATTTTGTTCTCAAGTGTCTCTCATGTGTCACACTTTCAATTGGATTTTTCTCAATCTATTGAACTCACCCTTTACACCTTTTTCCACTCTAATTCCTCTTTCAAGTTTTACTAAAACACACAAGAGCAATTGCAAATCACTTAGGCAAGAATACCAAAATGATCCCTACAAATCAATTAGTTGATCAATTGATGATCTCCAAATAAGAACTAAGAAAGTAAAGTTTCAAAGAATTAAGGTCAATCAATTCAATTCAATGGACAAACACTTGGAATCTAAAGAAATTTTCAAAGAGGCATTTTATCAAACACCTAGAGGGCATTGAAAATGTGATCCAATTTGTCAATAAGTTCAACAAACCCAATTAATTTGATTTCAAATTTGATAGTTAATAGGCAATTCAATCACAATAGAACATCAATTCAACTTCAACACAATCAATTTCAATGGAATTCAACAAGAAATCTCACAATAGCATTCAACTTGGGCACTTTCTTTCTTTCTCTTTGTGTAGAAATTTTTTTGCGCCCTTCTCTTTTCTTTTTTTGAATTTTCAAGAACACTAACTCTTCTTCCATTTTTTTTTTTTTTTTTTTGTTTCTAGAGATAGATGAAGAAACTTAACAAATAGAATAAAGCCCTAGTTTTTGGTCTTAAGCTCAATTCCAACAAACACAAAGGATCACAAGAAGATACTAGGATAGATGTAAAGGAACAAAACAACAAAACAATTATAAGATCATAGGATTTTCAAAGAAAAATATGATCTTAGCATTTAAAACAAAGAAAGTAAGATAGTCAAACCTTTGATGATAACACGGTTCTGACACCAAAATATGATGCGATTCCTTGAAGGTTGAAGGTTTTAATTTTCATACAAGTAAGAAATCAATCAAAAAGTAATGAAGGACTCATTAAAGATTCATGTAGGGGATTAGATTGACCTTTGTATGATAATCTACAACAACAAACCTCTTGATTTGTAAAGACTATTCAATACCTCTCCCAAAGTAATTGAAAGCCCAAGGTGTAGTGGACTAAGAACCTTAAGAGGAATTCTAAGAACACTCATAAAAAGATCGAGTTTGATCTTGAATTTAGATTGATTCCAATGGAATAGTTGTTAGTCAAAAGATGTCTTCCAATTACATATTAGAGACAATCTCTAGTCTAGGTAATAAGAAACCCTAAATAAGTCTTACAAATGGTTTAACGACCAAAAGGAATGAAGGAAAGTCAATAAAATTCTGGAAAACTTCACATATGGGTATGCAGATGGAGGTTGATCCAGCACCGGCTCGAGAATGGGAAGCATCAGATAGGATTGCCGAATTGCGATTGGAAATTTCCAATGAGATTCCGGTGCTCCCATCTAGTTCCGGCTCGATCATTATAGAGCACCGGATAGCGTCTACCTAGGCCATTCGGTGCTATCTCCGATCCAAACTCGTTTTGCATTTTTTTCCCAACTTCATTCCAAGCCTTCCTAGGCTTCCCAACTTCACCTCTAAGGTCCCCAATGCCTCGTTCTTTATTTAGAAACCTCCCATCATCATCTTCAACTCATTGAATCACCCACAAGTTATAATCCTTCCTTGTATGTTCTTCATCAAGCTTTGTCTCCTTGAAGATGACTTCAAAGTCAAGTAATTCCTCTTGATTTTGTATGAATGTCACCAATGATCTCTTCATCCTTGATGCCCTTGCTCTTGTGATTGGTCCCGGAGGCATTGTTGGAGCTTGATTTGTATCATCATGCATTTCATAGTCTCACTTTACCAGGAATGCTAGACATCTCTCTTTTGTTATATAAGAGGGAGAAATCCTATCTTGATCATTCTACATTCTACATTCTACCGCATAATTTAGATTATACTGAATACATGCCTTTATTGTCCACTCAGTTAAGAGTGACATTTGACAATATCAAAGTAAGCAATCTTTCATGCAGGAATCTCTTATGACTTCAAGTCAAACAATCAAATATAATTATCACATCGAAATCACTCATGACACTCGTATAACAATCCATGAAGTGATTTCATGATAGGTTATTCCAATACATAATACTGTATGTGTACTTATGTGATGATATGATATCTTATATCCATGACAATAGTCTTCAATCAGCACATACCAGCCTCAACGTGAGTGACACTCATATAACAAGCCATGAAGTGATTTCATGGCAGGTCAATCCAATACACAATCCTATGTGTACTTATATGATAATTTGATATCTTATATCTCTGACACTAGTCTTCAATCTCAACATGTTATTGATATCCAAATCTCAATAACACTTGACTCAGGATGTTTTAACAATAAAAATAAACTATTCTAGGGACATTAAATAATTTACAAAATAAAATGCAGATATTCAAGAAATGAGAATCTATCTCTCGAGACATGCATCATTTTTGTGAGAAATGAGGAAAAAGAAGAGTTGGCAAGTCAAGAAATTGAGAAAGAACATGAGGTGAAAAATGAGAGAAAGCCTGAGAGAGAAAAGGAACAAGAGAGAAAAGAAATTAGTGAAAAAAAAAATGTGAGCTTCCATGAAAAGAAAGAGAGATTAAGAGTGAATTGGTTATCATGAAGAAAAATTAGATTTTTAGCCCCATTTCTAACATTGACCATTCATTATCTAGTTGTCTTGTTCCTAATTTTCAGGTTTTCGAAGGGATAAATAATGAGAAGGAAGGCAACAACAAAAAGGAGGTGAATGCTATGTTAAAGTGATATACTCTTATCTCTACACTTGGTGATAGATTGTAGAAATTTGAACATGAAATTTTGTTTTCTATGACTAAGTGTGGGTGTAGAGATGCTTATGGTGTTCATAAGCAAGGTGCTATTATAAAATTTCTTGGGCACAATGATTCCTTTTCCAGAAAAAGCATATCTTATACTTCTTTGAGTTTAGTGACAGCTTTTATGGATTTTGAATTTGTGAACGAATCCTTTGTGAAAGAATATGGTTGTAGCTATGTGTTTGATGTTTCAAGACAGGTCATACATGGTGGAGTTTATGAGCATGTTTATTCTTTACATGGTGAAAATGTTATGTTCAAGCTTATGTAGTCTATGTGTGAATTGTTGATTAGTGAAATTCATGAGAATAGCTTGGAGACACATTCTTATGAATTGGAATTCTTTAATTTCTTGTTAAAGCATGACTTTGGGATATACATGAATGAAATTGCAAAGTTTGTTTTGGATGACCAATTATTGTGGATATTTGATATTACCATTCTTGATTCAAACTTCTATTCATGTAGTATCATGTGTATATTCATTGTTGATTCCAATTACTTGACTATCTTGTTTGAAAAGTTCTTCAATGTGAATATGAGAAGAAAGTTCAAGCTTATGGAGAATCATTTCTTGTTGGAGATTTGTAGAGAAGCTTGTGAATTTCATGATAATATGCCTAGAGGAGGTACTTTATGTGTTCTTGAGTATTCTAATCATGATGAATTCTTTGATGTATTGAATCTTGAGAATCATTTTTTAGAGTACCTATGGTTAAGTCCATTGTTATCTATTTCAAAAAGCATGTTGTAAGACTACACGTGAAAAGGAAGTCTATGATTATGGGTGCATAATTGTTGAACTCTTGTGATGGGGTGTATCAATATCATGATGAGAAATTGATCGTTAGTGAAGATGATAGACTTTATATTGATGAAATTTATGTGTTTGCTACGTGCTTAGTCTCTCTTTGGCATGTTTGGTGGAACTATAGGATGATATGGTTTATATTTTGTGCCATGAATAGAAGTATGTTGGGATTTTTGAAATTTTGGACATATCCCCTGTTTTTAGAAGAGCATAATGTTATCCATCTTGATAATTTGATGATTTATAGCATATGTGAAGAGTGTTCTCTTATTCATTTTATACATATATTTGATGCTTTCGATGGAGATCATGTGTATGCTATGTTAATTGATTATTTATTGAGCTTAATGTATTTGAATTCTATGTTTAGAGAACCTTTTTATCATGCTTTATGGGGTCATAGACCAATGAGATTTATGTCTTGTGCTTTAAATGATAGAACCATGTTGCTTGGTAGCTTTAATTGGCTTGTTATCCTTATCTATGCTTTCTCTTCTAATGAGTTTCTTGTAACAGAGAAGGAATACATATCAATCAAGGAGACCACTACCTTTAAAGAAGGGTATGGTAAGACATCGACAAATTCTAACCTCCATGATGGATACCTTGTAGTTATTTGGTAAGTATCATTTTAATTATTCAATCCATGTTAGTGATCATTCTGTTTTCTATGTAGGACTTAAAGATTTGAGGTCAAACCTTTTAATGTGAGGGGGAATGATGGAAATGAAAGAGCGCACTTGACATGGGAGGATTCATAGAAGATACCATATGATGAGATTAGAAGATTCAAAGTATTTGATTTCAAGGACAATCCCAAAGATGGAGCTTCAAAGGATATTACACTTTGATAGGCCTCTCGTTTTGAATTCAATTCAAAATTCAAAAATGAGATTGATTTATCCAGAAGACTTCTTATCACAAATTCTTCTGGGGTTTCTCAGATTGAACGCCTCTTTTTTTCTAATCAATCTTTTTCTGTAAAAGCATCTACATAGAAAAGAAAAAAAAGCAGAGAGTTCAAAGAAACCACAAAAAATAGAAAACCATATTCACAATTAAATCTAGCAATTCAATCGTGTTTATTCCCATTTCTTTGTTCGTGAGACGTACATTGGTAGCATACGTTCATGTGATGAAGTAGAGGCAGAGGTGAAGGGAAGCGGATCCCGAATCCACTAGGAAACGAATTCAGAGTCCCAGGATTTTAAAAATTTTCTCACATTGGAGTTCGAGAACGATACCTAGAATGACGTAGAGATCTGTCCTGCGGAAAGGATTGGACGTCTTGATCTACTATGCAAAAGATCTTCTAATTTATTCCCTATTTGTTTAGGTGAACAGAGAGGAAAATAGAAGATCGGAGAATCTCTTGAGTGGTGTGGAGGAAAAACAGACATTCTGTAATTTTTGCAAAAAAAATTACATCTGTTCTCTTTTCTAGAGTTTCCAAATAATCGTCTATAATTCTAGTTATTATAGGATTAATAAATAATCCTTTAAATAACTAAATTAGAAATATGGGTTTTCTATGGGCCAAGAGCCCAA
>JAOXNR010000701.1:0-10779 GCA_028571225.1 Parsonsia alboflavescens
TTATTTTTATAAATACTTTATATTTATAGGTTTGTATGGTTAGTTATAAACTAATCATAATCATCTCATGTTCTTTTTATTTATTTTATGCATATATATTGTTAATTTGAGAATAAATTATATTATTTTGATATATTTTAATCTATAAAAAAAATATTTTTTAATTATTAAATTAACCGATTCAATTACCGATCCAATTTTAATTAAACCATTAAACCTTAAATCAGTAACTTTTTCGGTTCAATGACTGATCCGATTCTGAAAACATTGGAAAAGACAGAGGGAGTGGGAGTTGAAATTGAGTAGGGTCTTTGCGGAGCGGGGTGCGGTGGGGGCCTCGAATTGTTCCTTTGTTAAGTAAGGGTATCAAGTTCCCCAGAAGTGAGGATATGGGCTCCCAGGCCCACAAAAGTGGCACTGATGTTTTATATATATATATATATATTTGTCCACGAAGAAGGTGGGTACGCAAGCACAGCATTGTCTGTTCGGAACTTTCCCAAAAGAGATAAAAAAATAAAAAGAATAATAAAAAAACGGCCCTGAGATGTTTAATTTAATGCATAAATAAATTTAATTTTTGAGACATTTAAATTTAGATTTTGGGAGTAACGTTGCAAATTTACCTCTTTTTTTACTAGTTGGATGGATATTAAAACAGTGAAGAAAGAGTCATGCTTTTCTTTAGTACTCATTGTACGATATTTTTCCAAGTCTCTTGTTGTTTCCTTTATTTTTATATTTTGAAATAATTTATTAACGTAGAGTTTGAAAAAGTTTTACTCTTTTTCTTTTTCTCGATTGTATGAACCTTCCAATATCTTGTTTTGACCTTTATTCATGTTTGTTTTATATTCTTTTAAAAAAATATAAGATTTTTCTTCACTTTTCTATATACTTATAAGGTTATATGGATTATTTGTAGTAGTTATAAGTTATTTTCTATGTAGTTTCTATATCTTCTAGAGTATACTGTATTAAATAGTTGCTTCCTACTGTACGAGTTATTTGCAAAGTTGATAATTATGAGTGTTACATGTTATTTGAAAATATGTTATGAGTTTTTTTTATATTTTATGGATTATACTGCTAGTTTGTTTTTGTTCATGATAAGGATATTTTCATACAATTTTAAAGTTATATGAATTATCTATAATCCTTATGAATTATTTTTCCTACTGTACAGGTTGTTTGAAAAGTGACATGAGTTGTTTGTCAGCTGTATGAGTTGAACTGGTAATTTATTTTTGATATACATAACCTATACAAAATATCAAAACAGCTCATATATTGAGAAAAATCAACCCGTATATGTAGGAAAAACAACTCATACAAGTAGAAACACAATTTGTATGATACACAACTAACGGAGATGACATACACAACCTATATAATAGGTAACTAACTAAGATGACATACACAACCGTACAAATATGATAAGTAACTATCATGGATAATATACACGACCAGTACACAGTCTCAAAACAACTTGTGTAAGTACTGAAACACCTCGAACTTTAATATATATATAACAGATTTAAATAAAAATTGAATTTTTACTGAAATTTGTTATGACACATAAGAACACACATGTTACCCTTAAAACTTCAACTTTAAAACAAAAGATCGAACTTTTACATGTAAAAAGGTATAACTCCATAAAATATGTTACATTTCTTAGTTTATGCCATTAATTTATATTTTTGAATGAAATGCGACAGATTAATTAAATTTAAATACTTGTTGCAGTTGTTTTGTAAACTAACAACTCGTACCTTCGTTTCATGTACGGATTTTTTTGTACCTTCCCACCCATTTTAAGGGTAATATGGATAAAAAAAAAAAATACCCTCTTGATTAAAAATTATACGACTTAAAACGGTGATCAAAATTTAAAATTTTTATTCAATTTGGAATTATTAGGACGCTATTCCTAAAAAGAAATTGCCCATAGAGATGAGGCCCAACAAGTTTTTCGGGCTAATGCTTTATTTTAGCAGGTCAACACTTTATCCTTTGGGCCCAGAAAATCTTTGGGTTCATATAAAATTTCAATATTTCTCATCCCATGAAAGGGTGTACTTTAAAAAGTGTAACTTGAATAACCAACCCATCAAATAATAAACAAATTATTATAAATTTAAAAAATGTAAGAATATTTCAACCAAATCCTTCATTTTTTTAGAAGAGTTAATAATAGTAGCTTTCTAGAAAAAAAGAAAAAGAAAAACCCAATTAATTAATTTTCTTACCTTTGATTAGGGGAAAGTTCCAAAGGTGAAATCCCTCCCATTGGATTAAAGGTCCCTTCGTCCAGCAAGATGTAGATCGAGGGATATGCATGAAAGGGCAGAGGCTAGAGGGAGATAATTTTGATGGAGCTAGTACATCCAGGATATAAATCTAGAGGCTCAAACCTTTGCTACTCAGAGGGTTTCCCCCTTATATCACTTCAGGTTTACCAACTCTCTTGTACCCAATTTTCTTACCTCATAATTAATCACATTGCTGAAGATCAAGAATCCAAATCAATGTTGCTCATTATTATATGTGCGTAAAACTTAGTATAAGTTAATAATCACAATTTAAACCCTAATTTCCAAATTAGGTTTAGGTTTATATAGTAGACTAATTAAGAAGTGCCAGCCAGTAATTAAGAAAGATTGATACACACAATTCATATATTTTATAACACAATAATTAACGATCAATAAATATAATTATTTTTCTCATCAATGAAAATAAACATAATTATTTTTTGAAATATGCATATCCTTCTGAGAGCCGCATGAGCTGAAAAATATTATATAGAAGGAGAATTAGAGTAAGTATCCATGACCATGATCATTGATCGATTCTTGAGTTTTAAATGACCTTCGACAGAATAATTTTAATCTTTTGAAGATTATCCTTACTTTCGGCAACTTAATTCCAACCTTCGGCAAGTTAATTCTGACCTTCCACCATTCACCATTTCAATTGAGAAAAGCTACTTTCCCATTTCTAAACTCAATTCCAACCTCCACAATTGTTTATCTAATTATTTTGCATCCAAATAGGCTTAACATTTCCTCATTATCAACAAAATTCATAAGAAAAAAAGCTAAACAAATAAAAAAAACCGAAACATGTTACAGTTTGAGTTCAAACCCAAAAAAAAAAACAGTTCAAAGCACAATCCATACAATCTCATAAATGTCTAAAGGATCACACATTACTATCAATTCAAAAGTATAAATGATCATCGAACTATTATATTAAAAAGAAAAAAAATAAATGGATGCAACGGAAACTTACCTGTAGCTGCAATGTCAAAGTTCAAAGCTGATGGTGGCTGCAAAGGTGACTTGCTAGCTTCTTCTGCGGCAATGATGACCCTAGCAGAAGATGGACTAGTGGGGTTGAGAGTGCTCGAATTTTCCACCACTTAGAAAGGTTTAAGAAAGAAGAAAGTTTTCTGGTTAGAAAATGTGACTTCTCTTTCTTCGTTTAATTACTTCTCCGATGCTAGCGACTAGCAAAAACGGGAGTGACAGATGGGGCGTTGGAGCGTAACTCAGGAGATTCAAATGAAAAGGAGTAGAAGGAAGGAATGATGAGTTTTGAAAGTCGAAGGGGTTGAGGGTAGTTTTTTCTTTTCAATTTGGTTACATGTTTTAAATTGGATTAACCGGATATCGGTATAAATTGGATATCCAGTGAAAATTGATTTATCTATTTGAGTACAATTGAAATGATTTCACAAATTGGGTATAGTTGAAATACCCAAATTCAATTTGGGTATTTTTGGAATTTCCACGTTAATAATCACAATATAAACCCTAATATCCAAATTAGGTTTAGGTTTATATAGTAGACTAATTAAGAAGTTCCAGCAAGTAATATAAGCAAGATTGACACGCACAGTTCATATATTTTTATAACACAATAATAAACAAAATTATTTCTCTCATCAGTGAAAATGGCACTTGATTATAAATCATCATCAACATAAAAGGAAATATGCATATCCTTCTGAGAGCCGCATGAGCAGCGAAATATGATATAGAAGGAGTATAATTAGAGTACGTATCCATGACCATGATCATTGATGATCACTGATCCATCCATGAAGCAATATTGACTCAATCGAAACATGAGGATGCAAAACTCCGTCTGGTTCAGTGCACCGTCTCCATCCAAGTCCCCCTCTGCCAACATGCCGGCCAGGTCATCGTCTCGTAGATCTTGCAGTCCCAGGAGAATTGTGTTCCTCTTCAAGCTCTCAAAAGTTATGAGCCCTAAGCTCACATCCATCAAGAGGCAGAATCCACTGCACAGCTCCCCAATAAAACCCTCTGAACCCAGTGTTTCAATCAAGGATGGGAAGAAATCCTCGAAAACAAATGGATATTCATGATGATCAAGAACGAATTCCATCGCCGCCATAGTTAATTTTGGAGCTTCTCTTTATATGGGTTTTTTTTTCTTCTTTTTATTTGTTTGCTGCAGGTTTCAGGGGCCAGAAATATAGATATATGGACGTTGATCTGGTTGGAAGTTCGATCCTTCGTGGAAGCTGCATAGGTTATTTTGGACCAATCAAATCATAATCATTTGGGTTGAACCTCGAAAATGGTAAAAAGATAATGCAAGGCAAAGCAACTGCCGGGGCTAAACGTTAAAAGGACTTGGCTTTCCGAAGGTGTGAATCACACCGTGTGATAAGTGTGATAACTGATTGGAGATTAATAATTATTCTGGAATTTCTATTCTTCTTCTACTTTATTTTTTTTTAAAAAAGGAAAGATTATAATTTGGACGGTAAAAAAGATAATTTATTGAGGTTATTTATAATTTTATATGGAGAATATAAGCATTAATTCTTGAAAAATTATTTGAAATCACAGGAGTCATTTCTGTGATTTACAAGGTTGATATTGTAATATGTTGTTTTCCGTTATTTATAAATAATTAAAAAATTTCAGTTAAAATTAACTTTATCAATACTATACGATACTGCAGGTGCAGGTGCTTGATGTATATGAAGTATCTCCTTAAGCCACACATTTTAAAAAATAAAAAATAAAAAATCTAAATGGAATTATAGGAATGGGTGCTTCAAGATTGCTTCAGTGTTAACATTCATATCTAATTTGCCTTTAGACTTGGTTTAATATTTTTGAAAACAGCTGATTTCAGAAAATCCGTTCGAAAATTCAATTTTCTTATTTTTTCCCCTTCAATTTATTAAGTGTCCACTTGTTATCCTCAAAATTTTAGAATGTCAACTCTTTGTCCATTTTTGCCTAACTTTGCTCTTAATTATAGAAGGAAATAAGGGTTTGTTTTTAGTTTTTAAATATAATTTGAGAGATAATTAGATTACTATTTCTTTAAATATGATTTCTTGATTGATTTTTTAAAGGTTTTTAGCCGATTTGATCCTATAAGTTTGAGTCAAAAAACAGTTCGATCCCTTAAGTTTTTTTTAGTCATAATGGTCAGTCACGTTTTTACGATCAACCGGAATGATCCAAACCACCCATTTCGAACCATTCACATGGCAGTCTAAGAAGTAAATTCATCATTTCGTCATTTGAATTCTGTGCGACTACCTCTAAGATGGTGATGGTCCAATCCTTCTGGAATGAGTCAGTTTCAACCAGCTTCCTATGCCGTTCGGTGAGGTCAGACTTTCGGAGCCCACTTATCTCTATAGATAGGCTATGAGTACCCTTATCGTAGTCCACTCGAGTTGTCTTCTTCTCCGTGAAAGCATTTTCGTTCTTGACCTTCTTGCAACGAATTAACAATCTTCTGGAATGGATTGCCTTGGATTCGAGTTTCGATTTGGGCTTAATTTCCAAAAGGTTCATAGAAACCTTGAAAATTGGCAAGTGTAAAGTTGCCATGATTTGGAAGAAGGATTTGAGGGGAAAACTCAGAGGCCGACAATTGCCGGTGAATGGTGAAGGGAAGAGTAAGATGACAGTTGCCGACAAGGCCATCATTCTCCCTCCGTCTAAAAGATGTGGCTGTGGCTGCGGCCGGAGATAAAGTGAGGAAGGCAGCTTGTTTTTTTTTTTTTTAATGAAAATTCAAATTAAAACGACGTAGTTTCACAGTGAAATGACGAAATAATGAATTTACGCCTCAGACTGCTGTGTGAATGGTCGGAAATGGGTGGTTTGGACCATTATGGCTGATTGTAAAAACATGAGGAACCGTAATGAGTGAAAAAAAAAACTTAAGGAACTGAAATGTTTTTTTATCCAAACTTGTGGGATTAAATCGGCTAAAAACCCTTTTTTAAAACACATAAATTTTACCTTTTTTTCAGAGTTTTAGCAGATTTAGTCCCATAAGATTGGAGGAAAAAACATTTCAATCCTTTTAAGTTTTTTTTTTTTTTCAACCATAATAGTCTCTCACGTTTTTACAGGTAACCGAAATGGTCCCAATCACCAATTTTCACCACTCACACGGCGGAGTTGGTCATGTGCATTGTATATGAGAGATGAAATCATCATTTAACCATCAAACAATATCGTTTTAAGTTGGGTTTAAAAAAAAAAAACAAAAAGAATCAATCTTCTTCTCTTCGCATGCTGTTCTCTTTTTCTTTATCATACGTTTGTTTGTTGCTCTTTCAGCCTCCTGTAGGATGTTTGTTGCCGTGGCTGTGGCTTTATTCATCTCTGTATGTCTCTTTTGTCTTCTTTTTTTTCTGCAAGTTTTCTTCTTTATCTTCCCTCAAAGATGGCAGTAAGGGAAAAAGACAGTTCTCTCTGGAGAAAGAATGAATCTTTTGAGAGATACCATCTGTATGAGCAATACCCATTTGTGAAAAATGAAATGTTTCTCTTTCTCGAGAATTTTCTGTCTAAAGTGTGTACTAAATTATGCTTATGGGATTTTTTGGTTGATTTTTGCAGTGTGTGGAAGGTCAATCTGGGAACTGACAACGTGGGTTATTGCTTTAAATTGTTGGTTGAAGCTCCAACCTTACTGTTCCGTTGTTAGCAGAAGAATAGTCATTCAGTACAGTAGACAATCATCACCAGTAAATGCCTCATAAATGCTTATACTTAAAGATTTGAAGGGAACTCCCAGTGGTTATAGTTACAAAATTTGTCGAAATCACATGATATATAATTCAAGAAAGTTTTCGTAGTCTCTGTAAAGTGGCTTTTGCTCTTGGGATTTAAGGCTAATTTGTGGAAAAGAGATGGAGCCCTCGGATCAAAAGTCCCTGGAGAGAGCAGTTTCACAGAAAGCCCTGCAAATGGGCAGCGCTTTTCCTTGTAAAATTTGTGTGATGGGTTTCCTTTGTGGGGTTTGTCTTACTTCATTGTTTCTGGCTGGGCTGTCGAAGAAAGCCAGCTCCGGAGAAGCTAGCCAAAGAAGAAGGTCGATTTGATTTTTTTTTTTTTTTTAAATCCAGTTTTAAAACGACAACTTTTGGAATAACGATTTTACCTCTCACGTGCACTGCACATGACCGGTTTGGCCATATGAATAATCGAAAATTGATGGTTGAGATCATTCTGACTATCCATAAAAACGTGAGGAACTATTATAATTGGAAAAAAAAAAAACTTAAAAGAAGTCAAAACCTATGATATGTGTGCTTGTCATTCCACCCACTGAAATGTTCATAGGATATATTTATATTTCTAACCTGAATGAATATCAAATACTTAAAATTTTTCTTGCTAGTAGTAGGTATTTATTATATATTTATATATATATATATATTTATACATATATTGAAAAATTATCATTCCATAACATAATATTGACACTAAAATTTAATTAGTAGTTACAATAATTATAAGCACAGTGGAAAAAAAAAAGGTGATTACGAATGCCGGCAATAATCCAAAACTAATGAAAGTGATTTAACTTGTCCCATTTTTTCTTTCTTGTGGTATAATAGTGAATAATGATTAAACTTTCAACGGGTAATTCAAGCTCTACAATCCCCTTGATTCATAATATAAGTCATTCTAAACTTTTTTTACACATATTAAGTGTACAAAAAATAATACATTAGTTTAATAAAAATACTTTCATTTAAATTATTTAGGAAATTGAAGTAAGAAATAACCATAAGGATAAAAAAAAAATACAATAAATATTCATAAAATTTTATAAAACAACTTGTATTATGAAACCAATTTAAAGATTTCAAACGTCCTACATTTTAAATGCAGATGCAATATCTCATAGATTGCATTGTTTTTAGCACTGTTTTCTGAAGAAAATAAGAGTAATTTATTCATACTCCAATTAACACGTGTTTTTGCACCCCAGGCATCGCCTCCACCCCCGGCCCCCGGAGCCATATCATTCATTGCTTTGGAATCTTGCCACTTTATATGAAAATCTGCATCCACAAGTCATATACTACCAAAATTTGGGAAGCACACTAATCAATAATGATGTTTTCGGTTTTATCCAAAAGTTTACCAAATTTGCGGCCTAATTATTCATCATAACTCTGGATTTATCCCGAACATTTATATATGACCCTATATTATTTTTCTACCAACTCATAATCTCCATCTCTCAAATTTAGCATTCATATCCTTCCTTTAATTTGGATCGTTATGTCATTACCGGACTGATCCATATGCCATTCAATTGATCATTTTCGGGAGTATTTTTATCCAAAAAAAAAAAAATCTATAAGTGAAGAATATAACATTAATCTGAACTTGGTTGCGGCCTAAGCCAACTTAAAGAAAACTTCAACCTTCTCTATTCTTCTTCCAAAAGGCTTCAAATTAACCCCACAACAATAATTTCCTTGTCCCTTCTCCGATTTAAAACAAGATAGTTAAACCAACTCTCAAGTAAAAACAAAGATTTGGATTTATATTATATCTCTCAAGTAGATCTAAATCTCTAAACCTTATATCCTCTTTATTCAATTCAGATCTATCTTTTTTCTTTTCATTCTCACAAATTTATAAACTTTCATCTTTTATTGTAGGTTGCTGAGGGGTGTTGGCAAAGTCCTGATCTGGGCAGTGCACAGGCATCGGACAGGAGAAATGGATGGATCTAAAAAGAAAATACATTACATCAACATGGTGGGTTTAAGGTGGGCAAAGTTGTATTGAAACTAAATTCGGTCTGTGTTTCGGATCTGGTATGGGTAGGGTTCAACAAGATAGGATTTGGGGAAAAAAAAAGCATAAACATGGTGGGTTTAAGGTGGGCAAGGCAATATGTGATGGGATGGATGGACTAGATCCGATTGCCGATGGTTCAGATCTGGTGTGGGTGGTGTTCGATGAGATTGGGAATGGGGGGTGGGTAGGATGTTTGAAGGTTGGAGGGTCCATGGCAACATTTTTTGATAATATAAAACCTGGAATGATGCTTACAAGGATACAAATGGATTGTCACGAATCGTAGAAAAAAAGATTTTTGACAATTTCGAAGAACAAAATATGCAGAAAATCAATATGAGGTACTTAGAGATTTGACAAATCTACGTAAATATAAGTTTGGATTTGTAGAAAGAAGGAGAAATGTTTGATAGATTTGTAAATTTGAGAAAACAAAATGTTTGAAATATTTGTATGGATGAAAATGTCCATAGAAGATGTCAAATGGGTGCCTCTGTTGATGAGTTAACGGAGGTACATGAGAGGATGAGTTTGAAAGATGAAGGTTATGAAATGGTTCAAAAAAAGGTAAAGGGTCATTTATGAAAATTCGAGATAAGTTTAGAATTATGGTAGGTAATTAATCCCCATATTTGTTCCTCCTCTCCTTTGTCTTTCTTTACTACCATACGTGTCACTGATTTTAAATTTAATATTGACATAAGGATTATATATGTAAGTGTGTATCACACTTTCTAGTTATGTCTTGTTAATCTACTTTTTTTTGTGACTTTTTTTTTCAAAGTCAATTAATTATTTCACATCTTCTAATTTTACACCAACCAATCCTAATACGATGGTGAAGGGTTTTGCGGTTTTTTTTCAAAGACGAGAAGTGGAAGCTTCAATGCAGTTTCCTTATCTCAATTTTATCCTGAAGGAATCTCAATTCCTGTGACTTGAAATATTTCAACTATTCGGGTCCTACAGCAAAAGTATCAGTGCTTTCAAGTTACCCCTGCAATCATTTTGGCAGTGCTTTCTATGGACAGGCCGACCCAAGATCTTCTTTTAACTTACACTGCAATAATTTTGAAAAACTCCAAGCCATCGATCATTTAATAAGACAAGAGAAATTTTAAGGAGGAAACCTTTCAAAATCTCAGAATGACAATTGATAAACAACCAATGTTTTAAGGACAAAGGGAATGAAAACAATGTTTATGCATTGTCTGGTTTCTACTTTCTTGTCAAGGTCTCTTTGTTTCGTCCATGTCCTCTTTGGCGACAATATTGGGGGGCTTTTAAGTGGATAATTTTTTATGTTAAAATGATTTCATAATTAGAAATGTTCTCGTTTATGATCTCAATAAAAAAAAAAGAATTAAATTTACCCATTTAATATTTTCTTTCACACAAGTGAGTTGAACGTAATTTTTTAAACTAGATAATAACACAATCATAGATAGATAGTGATGAGGACATCAAGGCCGCAAGGAATACTCACAACAATCCGATTCAAATTCCAGTTGGTCCGATGACACGAGCTCGAGCCAAAAGATTCAAAGAGGAGCTAAATAACTTAATCCGAATAGTTCTATAACAAGAAGAAAGTGTGTTCACTACTGAGGGTGAACAAGGGCTTGTGTTGCTTATCAAAGTTGATCCGGAGTCAAGA
>JAOXNR010000702.1:0-10779 GCA_028571225.1 Parsonsia alboflavescens
ACATGTAGTTACAATATCCCGCCGGAATTTTTCTTGGTAGTTTTGCATCTTCTTTTGCTTGCACATGACTTGAGAGAGAAGAAACTGCAATTTACATATACATTATTGTCATCCAATATCCTATATATATATGAAAAAATAAAATAAATATAACAAAGAGAGTGAAAGAATTGTACTAACAGATTACAGCAATCAGAAGCAGAGAAATGAGGATCGACTTAAGGAAAGACCTCTCCATGTTATTCCTTGCTATATTTGTTTCTTGCAGATTACAGTACAGAAATAATTAAACTTTCTTGTTTGGGTGAGACGACTGTGAGTAATTTGCCATTACTTTCAATCAGAATTTATAGGGGAGAATTTCAATCAAGAAACCAACAGTTTGCTGTTTAAAAAGTATTATACGTACGTGCAGGCAACCTTCAAGAATTATTCTTGTGATTACTGATCTTAGGTAGAAAGATTGAAATTGGAGTTGATAATAATTAATTATGCTTTGTCTTTAAAATATTTGATATTATCCTACATATATGGGATCCTATCCCTTTTAAATTCGGCTAAATTAAATTTCAGGCAACCCACCTGGAAGAGAACAGTACCTCAAGGAAAATCAAGTCTTGATGGGGCTGAACTAAGTTCAATGATACTACTTGATTGAACTGACAGCTTTTCGCTAATTGATTTGGTGTATCTTTTATATATTTTTATTTTTATTTTACTTGCAGAAATATATAAATTTTAAGGATATGTCAAAAGATGGCCGTCCTGATCTTCATTTTTCTGCATTTGGGTCGTCATCCATAACCATAAGCATGAATTATTCGTGTTGGGCTCTATGTGATATTGTTATGCCCGTCCCACATCTTGAATATGTATTGTTATATATATATATATATATATATTGATAATAATGAATCTAAGTATCCATAGTAAATTTGAGATATTTATTTTGATATAATAAAAACTATCATCAAGTAATTATTGTTAGGCCTAGAACGCAAAAAAAAAAATTTATTAATAACCTTAAAAGTTGAAGCGTACAACTATTTTTGGGTCAATTTTTATTCTTTATAAGTGAAGGAATAAAATGGAACGAGAGAAGACAGTACATCAAATGAAAATCCCCTATTAGGGGGCGGGGGGGGGGGGTGGCGTTTATGAATAAATGAATGAAAAAATTATGTTCCATATGAAAGATTCAACTACAAATTGACGTGACTTTGCAGTAAACTCTACTTTTAAGCTAATTGTTTGCATAGATAGAGATATTGATATATTTTGAACTTTGGCAGTTAAAACTTATAACCCTTTTGCTGATCATTATTCTCCGTGTAGTTTGCATGCGGTGCAAGATTGTTTAAATGTACCATAGATATATAATTGAATTGGTAAAGTCTATCGTAAACCTCATTTATGTTTTCATACATAAATCTTGCGGTTTAATCACATGTATTTAAGGGATTTTTTATTGTTATGTTGTTTATTAAAAAAAGGGATTTTTTTATTGTTATGTTGTTTATTAAAAAATGGGATGGGCTGGGAGGATTCCAAGGCAGGACACCTTGATTCCGATACCATGTTAAAAATGGATCGGAACCTAACTCAACCACAAAAGCTCGCTTAAGGAGGGATTGTCTAAGTCCATATATTCTATAATTTGCCCTTACAAATATCCAATATGGGATTCTTAACACACCCCCTCATGTCTATGGCTGGAAATCTGAAGGGTGAAATTCACAGAAATACGGGGGCCCAACATTGGATATTTGTAGAGACAAATCGTAGTATCTATTCTCCCCTCCAACCCCTCCCATGCGTGCGTTAACTTTTTTTAATTGAGTTAGACCAAACCCATTTTTAACTTGGTTTAATGTGAAGATCCATGTCCCTCATATGAAGCAAGTCCATATCATATTCTATGCACGAAACACGTTTGTGTTGCTCTGTAGTTAAAAAGTTTAAGAAACATTAGTTAATAATTAATTTATTAGTTAAATTATTTTTAAGGGTAATTTTACTTGCATATGCTTTATTTAATGTAATTTCAATATTAAGAAAGTCAAGTCTTGTCAGTTTAGTATTAAGCAGCAACACATGAAGTCAGGAGGTTTCGAGCTCGAGACGCATCGAGGATAGATGGGTGAGGGGAGGGTTAGTGGATTAGTGGGTGTAATATATATATATAATATTTATTTATTGAAAAACTCGAACTTGCTGTAAATTGTACTATCTTTATCTAGAATTAAATACCTCATTTCAACTTGCACAAAGTTTAAGAAAAATATTGATTTAGTTCATTTTAAATTTATCAGTATCAATTTCTTAAGACAATTTTAACTAATTTAGAAAAATGAGACATTTATTTTCTGACAATTCAAAATGAAATTAAGACATTCAATTCCAAACAGAGAGAATATTTGAATATTAAAAAAAATTACATTAATTAATGTATTGAATTTTTTTGATAAATTAAGTTAATTCGATCTTTTACCTTACTTAAACAAGAAACTGACACGAGGGAAGGGGAAAATATGGGAAACATGAAATATCTTTGTGAGATAGAGATAATTAATTATTCAAACCAAATTAATATTCTCAATTTGGTGTTTATAATATTATATGATCAACCACTCTAACAAATTAAAGCTTCATTCAAAATACAATGAAAACACATTCAAAAGAAAACCATGCATCTTCCTCGATTGAGAGACGCAAACACATTTCTTAAGAACGCAAACAAAAGCAAATAAATTGCACAGAAATTAATCAGCTGCGCCGCCGCGGAAAATTCTCAAAACACCATATATTTGGGTAGTCATTACATGCATGCATGAAGAAGAAACTGCATGAATTAGAGTGTTTCGCATCTCCCAATGTTATCGGTTTGCCTGAATAGGCAGTGTCCGCAGTAGCACTCGGTGTCGACTACGCAGGGAGCCAGATAGTTACAATATCCCGCCGGAATTTTTCTTGGTAGTTTTGTTTCCTCCTTTGCATGCACATGACTTGAGAGGGAAGAAACTGCAATTTATTTGTTTTCGTCCAATATTAAATTCAATATATATATATATAGATATATATATGTATATGAAAAAAGTAATTATAAATTATAAATAAAAAGAAAGTGTAATATTATACTAACAGATTGCAGCGATCAGAAGCAGAGAAATGATTATCGACCTAAGGAAGGACTTCTCCATGCTTGCTTGCTGTGTTCTACAGATTATACTAAAACTAAACTTTCTTGTTTTGGTGAGACTGTGAGTTATAATTTGCCATTACTTCAATCAGAATTTATAGGAGAGAATTTCAATTAAGAAACCAACGTGCACACCACCTTCAAGAACTATTCTGTTGATTAATGCTAATCATTAAACGAAGAGTTGATAATTAATTAAGCTTCCTTGTAAAAGAAATTGATATTATGCTGCATATATGGGATCCTATCCATTCTAAATTCGAGTTGCCAGTTAAGTTTTCGGGCTTTCATGGTCAAGGAAAATCAAACGCAAGTATAGTCAAGTATCAAACCATTATTTAGAGTAGACATGATATAGGATAGGTTTTGACATCTGTCAACATGCGCGAGCCCAAGTTTATCTGAGGGTTGACCCTGAAAAAATATATATATTATCGTTTTAATTATGAGTTTTTATGGAGGAATATTTATATATATTTTTGTCCACCCTAAAAAATTTATATAGCTTAATTTGTGTATTTTTGTTTAGAAAAATACAAAATTCTTTCTTAAAAAAAATAAAATCTTGATTTTTTTTTCTTTTTACCATTTTTAATATCTAAATTTTAACTCAAAACTTCTTCTATTTGACCAAGAAATTATATAGAATTACATTTATTCAATTGAGGTTAATCCGTTCTAAGCCCGCCCCAACCCTAATGACCAGAGAATTTGAAGGATCGGGATGAGTCGATCCAATTTTTTTAAGGGCCATTGAAAATCCGAAACCCAACTTAATCCTTCAAGGGTTATGGGTCGTATTGGGCCAACCCTTTGTAATTTTTAAATTTTAAAAAATATTTAAAACAAAACATTCACACCATTTTAAGAGAAAAAAAAACAATGTGAGTAGGAAAAAAGAGAAAACATGCAGAAATTATATACAAACCAAACATCCAAACAAAATATTCAATTTAAGGTCACTCTAGTATCAATAACGGCAACGATGAAAAAATGTAGATAACTCTGACATGTAGAAAAGAGTGAGAAGAGTAGAGAGAAAGAGTGTTGCATGCATGGATAAGACGGGAAAAATAAGAGAGAAAATATTATTTAAGACAAACCCTTCTTAGTGAAGATAATGAATTATATTTTTTAAAATAACCTTAGTCCCCGCGATCCTCTTAAAATCCTAGTTAGCCCTTAACCCTTAAGAGATGGGTTGAAAAACTCTTGTTACAATTGAGACCATATTTTTTCAACCCAATCCTTTAAAAATTTAGGGGAGGGTTGGACCGGTCCCAACTGCTCAGCCCATTTTGATAGCTCTAGCACTAATTCATAACGTTATATTTGAAAAGCAAATTTTATTTCTCCATCAATCTTAAGTGTGAAGAGCAATTTACAACTCAAGATTATTTAATAAGAAAAATAAGTTTTTTTAACTATCCAATATAATTACATATCTAATACTTTTCTATATTAAAATTATAAATGTTCGAATTTGATGATTTTTATTTTAATTTATTGTTTTTTTTTTCACTTTGAAATATAGAATTCTCTTTTTATTTTGCAGGAAATGATTTTTTTTTTTTTAAATGAGTCTCTTAATAGCAATTTTTTTGATAATATACAAAATAGTACGTTCAAACAGATTCTCAAATAGATATATATTAATGCGATCTAGAATTTTATCTTGATCACATTAAAAAAAAAAGCTATCTTTTTCTAAAATATATATATATATATATATAATCGGATTTGCTTTCCGGAGCGCTCCTTAATGCGCCCTCCAACCGTTATCATAATGGAATTCTTGCGCCGCTTGGTTGGCTGCATGAGCACTGTAGCAAGAATTCCGTTACGGTAACGGCTGGAGCACGCATTAAGGCGTTGTCCGGAGTGCACCTTAGCAAAACCGTATATATAATAATACTATACAATGCACTAGTGCACTCCTGATAGACTCCATATTGAGGTCTATAACGGTCAAAGTTAACGGTTAATATTTGATTTTATTTTTAAAAAATAAAATCTTCAATAAAAAAATTATTTTTTGTAAATATATTTTTATATGTTTGCCTAAAAAGATAAATTAAATCATATGGATACTAGATCAAATTTATGATTATTTTTAAATAAAAAAAATTGTTAATCGTGACTGTTAAAGATTTAACTATGCACTCGATAAAAAATGCATTAGTACAGTCTATATCATTTTCGTATATAGTTGTCCCTTCTAATATTCGGGCCTAGCTCCATCACTGTTTGTTGATACATAGGTCTTGATGGAGAAAAACTAATTTTAATCATTCTTGATTAAATTGAAAATATTTTTTTTAGTTTCTTTTATGAACTCACTTTATTCAAAATTAGTTAAATATCTTTTTTGCTAAATTAGTTAATATTTTTTTGATGTTGAATGCTGAGAATAAATTTAGTCAAATTATTTTTTAAAATATTTGTCCAAATAAATAAAATGATATTCAATTACAAATAGAAGAAATATTTTTTTTAGTGAAAAATATATGTAATTTGTTGATATATTTAATTATAAGAAGTGTACATTTAAAAATGAATTATTTATATATCCATTTACAAATTAATTTAATAATTAATATAAATGAATTTATTTATTTAATTCATCCATATTCAATTAGTATCCAAAACTTACCACCCTAGTCCGTTGCTTAAATTCCTTTTCTCTTAACATCATGAGGCACATTTAATTTATCCATGCTTAAATTATTTTCCTTATAAGAAATTGTAAACCTGAATTAGACAATTAAAATTGGTCTAATACTACACAATAAATTATATGTAATAAAAAAAATGGAGAAAATGTTTTTGACCAATCAAAAGAGGTTGAGATTTAGAATATGTGGTTCTAGAAGCTAAGTTTTCATCAAGATCCCTCATTTCCAAAACTCTCTCCAAAAAGCCTTTCAAGGCAATTGCTAAAAATCCTCTCAAATATAATCCTAAAATTCCTTTCCAAAATTTGATTTCCTCATTACCAACAATATGGCTGATTGATTCAACTACAAAAAATGTCACCCCTCTCATACCTATATCAAGTGGTCATTCCTAGAGATTCAAAAGTCACCACTAAGAGGAGGTCATTCAAATTCAACCCATTGGAGCTCTCAAATTTCTCCAAAAGCCGTCTTCAAATTTTCGAAGTGTTCTTTATCAAAAGGAGGAAGTGGAAGATTTCGACTAATATCAAGTGTTCATGAAAAAAGCTCATTTAATTCAGGATTAAGTTTAGTGCCCTCGCCAATCAATAAGTCTTCCTCATTGGAGTTCTTATGTCTTCTTTGGTTATCTTTAAATATTTGAAGTGTTTTTTGACATTTTTTAATCAAAAGAAGAAGTTAAAGCTTTAACAACAAATCAATCAAATATTTGTAGGAAAATCTCGTTCGATCTGAGATCAAGGCTGGTGTCCTCACCTCAATGGTTCTCACATAAAGAAGTAATCAAGTCTTGTCCATTGAAACTTTCAAGTCTTCTTCAAAGATCCTCTTCGAATATTTAAAATGTTCGATCTTGGAGAAGAAATGACCTCTCCGAGGAATGGAATGTCCCTCTCAAGGATGGAGCATCCTTATTAATCATATAAAACATTCCCTTCTTCTTTCTACTGCTCACAACCATAAAAACATTATGTAAACCTTGTTATTTTTGTTTGAAAAAACATCCTTGTACAGATGTAAACAAGTTTCGAACCATTTAAACCTTAAATGAGTATGAAACTTCTTTTGCAAATCCTTCTAAAAAATATTAAAAAAAACATTAATCAAGTCCCCTAAAACCCGAAGAAGAAAATGACTATTAGGAATCAAATAAGTACCTTGAGAAATAAAAATAAAAGATCTAAATGCTAAGAATGATCTTGGGTCTGTGGTGGATTGAAAGATCATAGAGCTACCAGGAAGATATCCTTATTTGTTTTTGTCTTGTTTTTGTGATGTCTTCATTTTCTTACATCTTTTGTTTTCTTATTTAAAAGGAAAAGAAATTAAAGGTGGGAAGGTTGGTACATAGTTAGAAGAATTAATTTGGGGGTAAAATAGTAAAAATAAGTTAAAAGAAAATAAAGGTTAAGTTTTGATTTTTTTTAATTTTAGAAAAGTCAAAATAGGTGTAAAGTATAAAGTAAATTGTAAAATTGAATAATATTGAAAATATTTGGGTATATTTAAAATGCCCCAACCAATTGAATATTTATGAAAATGGCTCAATATATATCCCATGTTGGTCTTTTGATTCTCTGTTCTTTTTCTTTTTTTTTTTTTTTTTACATCTATTCCTCCCCTAACTAGGCCTCTCAATATGGGTTGAAGTCGGCCGGCCCAACCCAATTCCAACTCATGTAAGCTCGCACAAAGTGTACCGAATACTACTTAAGTTCAATTTTAAAGGGATAATATATATTAAGCCCATTTCAATCTCTTTAAATCCATTAGTCCAAATATATTTTTTGAAATTGTACAGGAAAATGCCAAGGTTAACCAGCCAAGAACAGAATAAATTAGTAGTATATATAAACCAGGGAAAAAACAAAAACGAAATCGAGAAGACAGTAATATCATGAGAGAAGAGCGCAAGTGGTTGACATGCCGTCAAATTCAAACATGACCAAGGTCCTGCAACATATCCCAACCCTAGAAATATAAATTAAAAAAATCATTTAAATTAGCAAAGTAGAATAAAGATTGTTTAGAAGTTGCTTCTGCAGCTAAAGCATCACAAGGAATTATGTTACAAGAGCAGCGATTCTGATTCTGAAACAGAGTAATTCTTGTGGGTCGAACCGTGAGAATGAACCTGCTGCTGGAAGATGCGATACTATCGTTGGCCATGACTGAGGATCCAGAACCCATTACCATCTATCTAGTGACATAAATCCCATTCTAATATTTTTAGTGAAGTGTATGAACTACTTGATACCAATGACGAGAATGGAAGTGACGAGTGGGAGTGGCGTGGACTGGTGGTAGGGAGATCTAGAGTTTTCTTTGAGGAATTTGGGAGAGAGGTTGAGATAGAGATAAATGTTGAAAAGAGAAAAAATGATCTTGGTCTCAGATAAGAAAGGGTTTTTTAATTTTTTTTTAAAAACCCTTTTGACCTAGTGGGTCAATCCTCTTCCTAGTCTGTCTAACCTACTGAAGCCCAATTCTATATGGATCATTTAAATTTTAATCCAATTCAATCCATATATATAGGGTATCCAGACGCCCAAATCCAAATTGACACCTTTACCCCTAACCCTCCATATACCTCCTACTCCTCTTAATAATCAACAGTGACATCCTACCAACTATTGACATTTCTCATTCCCGAGACCTCTTGATTATAAACTAAGTCAATTAATTTTTTTAAATTTGTACAAGTTAAAATAAAACATTCAGTTCCGAACAAAAAAAGTATTATTTTATTGACTTATATAGAAGATAATATAGAAGAAGTACAAGAATGCCCGATTCTTTTAAGAACGTGTCCTAAATTTTTATTAATTGACTATATCTCCAATATAAGTCTCCCGGTCGTTTTCTCAGCACCTTTTTCTCCTATACTTTTGCCTACAAATTAGGGTATCCAAGGAAATTGAAAAGCCAATTAAACTTTTAGAATGGATAACTTTGGAGCTTGGCTTCTATTTCAGAAATTTCTAAACCAAAAAATTGATTTAGTTTTAATAATTTTTATTTTCAATTCGATTATTTTTTATTTTATCATTAAAGATAACTATGTTTTTGTAATTTTCCTTTATATCCTATATACACTCATTCTTTACAATTTTTCTCTCTAAACTTATATTATTATACTATTAATGATTATTATTTCATTTATAATAATCACTATTTTTAGAAAAATTATTATTGTTATTATCTTAATATATATTTTACAAGTTTATTCTTCTATAGTTAATATAATAAAACTTGTAATAATGTATTTGAATAAAGAATAATTAAAACAACATAAATTTATAACTTTAAAAGATTGTTAAAATTTTATGATTTGATTTGTGTTATATTCATTTTATGTTGTTCGACTATTGAAAAATAATTTTTTTTTATTTATTGATTTATTTATCGTAAATAGAAAAATATAAGAATCCAACCTAGTCAATCGGAATTAACTATTTAAGAATTTGAATGGTTTTGATTTCAGGTGTTTTAAATCAAAATAATTGGTTTGATTTGAAAAATCTTTAAAATTGAAACAAACGACATGATGAACAACCAAGTACTAGCAACTAATATAAAATGAACTATGTCAATTATTTTTCTCAAAATTTATGTCACTCAAAATTTGACATTTAACTCGTGGCAAAGGTAATATATTAATATAATTCAAGTAACTCAGTATGTATAATGCTCCCTCCGTTTAGAGTTAAATATCCATATTTCTATTTTGAGTTGTCCAAAAATGAATGTCTCATGTCTTAAATTAGTTAAAATTTTGTTAAGATGGGTAATGGTATAGAATGATACGGAGCACACTTTATAAAGTGCTCCAATTATGTTTCTAATAGTCAAAGTTAATGGTCAATTATTACAAAATAAATAAATTCTCTTATAAAAAATTATTTTTTCAATTTTTTTAATAAAACTATACTTGATTAATTTTATTTTATTTTTTTAAAAAACAAAAGACAGTTGACCGTTAGAGATTTAACTGAAATACTTCATAAAGTTTACTCTATAACATTTCCGTTATTAAGAAATTGATATCGTTAAGTTTAAAATAAATTAAAGCAACTAATTTTATTAAAATTTAGATGGAGGAATAATAAATATAAAGCTGATCCGGTCCAGTTCTTTTGGAGTCACAACATGATACCTGACGCCGACAGGGCTATCTCTTCAGGCATTGGGCTAGGTTATTTCAGACGCATCAGGTAGGATGGGCCTCAACTAGAACTGTCAATAGACTAGCCCACCTCAACCTCTATCATAAGCCCACAGAAGCTCCAACTCACTAAATTTTCAACTCACAGAAATCCCTTAAGCTCATGAGTAACCATATATTTTTTAAAAATATTTTATTTTATTAAATAATATTTTTAAATTGCAAATATAAAATATATACTATATAATTATTTTTTTTAAAAAAAATAAAAACTATCAATAATAAAATTGCATTCATAGTATACAAATTATATCAAGAAAAATTCCTAAATATTCAACAAAATGTCAAAGTTCATATTTCATCTATGTAATTTATTGTTGATATTTTTTAATTTATTTTTTTAAAATAATTACATAGTATATATTTTATATTTACAATTTAAAAATATTAATTAATAAATTAAAATATTTTAAAAAAATATATGGAGGCCTATGGGCCAGCCCATGAGTTTAAGAGAATTATGTGAGGCGGAGCTTATGTGAGTTTGGAATAGGGACTGAGATGGGCTAGCCCATTGATAGGTCTAACCTCAACTAAGTTGATTTTTCTTTCGATTTTTGGAAAAAATAAAGTTTATTTAATGGAGAAGATCAAAGAAGAGGACAACGGGATATGCAGTGACTTTTTGGGTTTTTGTCTTTTTTGCCACCGGGCGGGGGGGGGGGGGGGGACGGTTT
>JAOXNR010000703.1:0-10778 GCA_028571225.1 Parsonsia alboflavescens
TCCCAAGATTGAGTTTGAATTTAATTGTTCAGTTAACAGATCTACTCAATACTCTCCTTTTCAGATTGTGTATGGCAAAAATCCCAGGAGTCCGATCGACCTAGCACTTCCCGCTGATGGGATGGTGTCTAAGAATGTGGAGGAGCGCATTGTGGATTTGCAGGCCGTCCACGCTGCGGTGAACTCCAACTTGGAGCAAAATTATACACGTTACAAAGAAGAGGCAGAGCAGGCTCGACGGGATGTTCAATTCGAGGTGGGAGATCTCGTGTGGGTGACATTGACCAAGGAGCGATTTCCATTGGGTACCTACACAAACTTAAAGACCAGAAGATCGGCCCCTGTCAAGTTTTGGAGAAGCCAGGAGCCAACGCTTATTGGCTTGAGCTTCCGGATGATCTTCGCATTTCTAATGTTTTCAACGTACAACCTCTATCCAGTTTTCATGGGGACAATCAAAGTTTGAGGACAAACTCTTCTGAAGTGGGGGAGCCTAAAGCAGTGCTGGCCCATGAAGATATTCAGGAGGGCCCACGCAGGTCCAAGAGGCTGTAGGAGAAGTTTCAGGGCAATCGGAGTTGATCGGAAAAGTTTTTGGGGTCGAATTGAAAAAACTAAAAAGTTGTGGGAGCATCATAATGGGCTCAAATTTGACAGGTTGATCCAGGACCAAGGCCGTTTTTTGGCCATCCGAGGTCATCTAGAAGGACTTTTGGACCTTTTTCTAGTTTTCTGTAATTTTTAGAAACATTTGGGGTCTTTTAGTAATTTTTCCTACTTTCGGTTTAGGGTTTATTTATTGCCCTTTTTTTTGTAAGATTGTGGGTAGACTTTGATGTTTTGAAGCTTTGAGTTTTCATTCAATAAAATTCCATTATCATAGTGTCTCAAGAATATTCACGCTTTGAGTTTTGCGTCAGATACTCCATGGCAGTCCGAATCTCCGCAGCACATCTCCAAAGTACAAGTCGGCAATCTTGCTAGCATCCATGCAATTCTTGCAAGCAATGAAGATAGCCATCTTACTGAACCTATCCACCACAATATGAATTGTGCTCCAGGTTGTGAAGATGTTTCTCCGTTTCCAATCTTCATCGGCTTTAGGCTCTAAACAAATCCTCCTCAAAACCAAACCATCTCCTCGAATATCCTCAAGTGCGACATAACACGTATCCTCCTCTTCAAACACATCATCACCAACATACTCTTCAGACTCTTCTTCCGTGCCCTCTTGAATCAGTAACTGCGACCTTATCCTCAGACACTCATTTGCATAGTGCCCTAGCTGCTGACAACTGTGGCACTTCACATTAGCTTTATTATTGATGTAAGACTTATTCGGAGCATTACCTGACCCTTGGCCATGTTGTACGCAACCTCTTCCGAACAGGTTTTGGATTGAAGAGCTACGCACTCGTGTCGTCAAAGAGCTACCTGCCGGAGAAACACAGGGAGGAAGAAAGCCTCTTCCAAATCCAACACTTCTGCCTCTAGCCCTCACTAGACTCTTCTCCACAACTTCTTCCTTTGTCTGCGCGTCCGTGATAGTGTTAAAGGTATGGACTTGTAAAGTATCCTCAATAGCAGGTCGTAGCCCATGGAGATAACGTGCCACGAGCTGTTCCGGAGTTCCGAGCAATTGATTCCTCGCCACCCTCAGGTAAAACTCAAGCGTGTATTCTGCGATGCTCCGAGAACCCTGTGTCAAGCTCTGAAGATTCTGGACCATAGTCTACCGGTAATTGAAGAGCAGAAACTCCTTGCGCATCTCCCTCTTGAATTCCCCCCCATCGTCCAAAACTGGAAGGCTATCTAGGTATCTCTGATATCTGAAAGATTGCCACCATGCGGCAGCCCTATCCTTGAATCTCATCGCCACCAAAGATACTTTCCTTTCCGTCGGAACCTCCTTCAACGAAAAAAGTTCATCCACGGAGTCATCTAATCGAAGAATTCTTATGGCGACAACCCTCCTGAAAATTTCGGAGCCTCCATCTTAAACCCTAGATCCCAACGAGGATGGAATGGTTCTCGTTCCTTGTCTCTTGGCAATTCCCCTCATTCCCCTCGGCCGAACCCTAGGCTGTTCACGTGGCCGGCCGCTAGAGTTCGTCTTCAACATCTTCGTCCACCCCTTGATGCAATCCATCAACTTTGGCCTGTTCTGGTTGTCGGCCTAGTGCCAGTCGCTGCACCATGTGTGTTAAATCCCGTATTTGGTGTTCGCGACTCTCTATCTCTAGCCGCATCTCCCTTCGCAACTCTTCCCTGTCGCGCCTAGACTCTTCCCGATCCCGTTGCATTGCTTCGATCAATGCAACAATGTTCTGTTCAAGATTACCTCCTACCATGGCTCGTGGAATAACTGATCTGGACGGATTTATTCTGGAAGGAACTGTGCTTTGATACCAACTGACGCAGTGGGAAACAAAATCTGAAGATTCGTTCTTGTTCAGAAACTTGCAAAACAAGAAACGAAAATAAAACCCTATCGGATTTTCCTTCTAATCAAACTTCAAAGCAAGTAGTTAGAAGACGAAAACTAAAATCAAGCAAAAACAAATTTTCAAAGTTGTCGAAAATCACAAAACCGAAAAGAGGCAACTTTAATTCATCAAAACTGTCTCCAAAAACAATCTATCGAAAACGAAATTTAAAGGCAAAATAAAACCTAACCCTAATCGGAAAGGAAAAGTAAAGAAATTGCAAAAATATCCCCTAGAAAAATAGTAAATTACGAAACTGTCACTAAAAACTATAAAATCACGACAATGCCACTAAAAACAGAAAATTGACCAAAATATCATCCAAACGACTCTGGATGGCCAAAATGTGCCATAGCATAGCTATGACTTTGGTTCGTTGGGCCATTTCGGGTTGCCCAATCAGATTTTAGCCCTATCCGAGCTCGTTTCAGTCGCCTCAAGAATCGTGCTCGGCATCAATTCGATGTTTCAAACAGCTCTCGTCCTCTTCTTCAAACGTTATGAGCACCATATAGCTGATTGTGGAACCGAAACCTGCCTCGCATCTCAAACACCTTGATCAGCAACCAGCTCTGCGTCAGGCTCCCCCTCCTGAACTGAGCTTGTCCTCAAGCTCGGATTATCTCCTAGGAAAGCCGTGAGATGTTGCACATGAAAAACATTGGAGATGCTGAACTCATAAGGTAACTCGACTCGGTAAGCATTGACGCCAAGTTTCATCAAGATTTGGCATGGTCCAACCTTTCGGTCCTTGAGCTTGTTAAATTCACTAGCAGGATATCGTTCTCTGGACAGAGAGACCTAAACCAGATCACCTACCTCAAACTAGACATCTTGCCTAGTCTGATCCGCGTGCAACTTGTACTGAGCATAAGCTTCCTCCAAGCTTGCCTTGATTGTTGCATGAATGGACTGTAGATCAACCAGAAGATCCTCCACCTTCCTTGGAGCCGAACCATGATCATGAATAGAAAGGCCGAGAGGACCCCTCGGATTTCGCCCCAAAACAATCTGAAAAGGGGAAAACTTGGTGGACCTGTTGAAGGACCTGTTGACGGAAAAGTGCCAAAAGATTTAACTTGCGCCCTCAACATGTTCCCCAAGGTGCGATTTACCACTTCTGTCGGGCCATCTGTCTGTGGATGGTATGCGTTGCTAAACTTCATAGTAGTCTCCATGAGCTTCAAAAGCTCCAGCCAGAAATGGCTCATGAACTTCATATCTCGATCAGATAGGATACTCCGCGGCAGTCCGAATTACCGCACCACATCTTCAAAGTACAAGTCGGCAATCTAGCTTGCATCCATAGAATTCTTGCAAGCAATGAAGATAGCCATCTTGCTAAACCTATCCACCACAATACGAATTGTGCACCGGGCTGTGAAGATGTTTCTCCTTTTCAAATCTTCAGTGGCTTTGGGCGCTAAACAAATCCTCCTCAAAACCAAACTATCTCCTCAGATATCCTCAGGTGTGACATAACACGTATCCTCCTCTTCAAACACATCATCACCAACATACTCTTCAGACTTTTCTTCAGTGCCCTCCTGAATCAGTAACTGCGACCTTATCCTCAGAAACTCGTTCACATAGTGCCCTAGTTGTGGACAACTGTGGCACTTCACATTAGCTTTATTACTGATGGAAGAATTATTCGGAGCATTACCTGACCCTTAGCCATTTTGTACACAACCTCTTTCGAACTGGTTTTGGGTTAAAGAGCAACCCATTCGTGTCGTCGAGGAGCTACCTGCCGAAGAAACACAGGGAGGAAGAAAGCCTCTTCCAAATCCAACACTTCTGCCACTAGCCCCCGCTAGACTCTTCTCCACAACTTGTGCCTTTGTCTGCACGTCCGTGATAGTGTTAAAGGTATGGACCTGTAAAGCATCCTGAATAGCAGGTTGTAGCCCATGGAGATAACGTGCCACGAGCTATTCTTGAGTTTCGTGCAATTGATTCCTCGCCACCATCCGGTAAATCTCAAGCGTGTATTCTTCATTGCTCCGAGATCCCTGCGACAAGCTCTGAAGATTCTGGATCATAGTTTGCCGGTAATTGAAGGGCAGAAACTCCTTGCATATCTCCCTGTTGAATTCCTCACAATCGTCCAAAACTGGAAGGCCATATTGGTATCTCTGATATCTGAAAGATTGCCACGATGCTGCAGCCCTATCCTTGAACCTCATCGCCACCAAAGATACTTTCTTTTCCGCTAGAACCTCATCTAATCTAAGAATTCTTTAGGCGACAACCCTCCGGAAATTTCCGGAACCTCCATCTTAAACCCTAGATCCCAAGGAGGAACGAATGGTTCTCGTTCGTTGTCTCTTGGCGGTTGGTAGCCACCCGTCATTCCTCTCGACCAAACCCTAGGCTATTCACCCGGCGGCCGCTCGGGTTCGTCTTCAACATCTTCGTCTACCCTTGACGCAATCTGTCAACTTCAGCCTATTCTGGTTGTCGGCCTGGCGCTAGCTGCTGCACCATCTGTGTCAAATCCGGTATCTAGCATTCACAGCTCTCTCTCTCTAGCCGCATCTCCCTTCGCAACCCTTCCTTGTCGCCCCTAGACTCTTCCCGATCCTATTGCATTGCTTCGATTAATGCAGGAACGTTCTGTTCGAGATTACCTCTTGCCATGGCCCGCGGGATGACTGATCTATACGGACGGATTTGGACGGGCTGATTCTGGAAGGATATGTGCTCTGATACCAACTGATGCAGTCGGAAACAGAATCTGAAGATTCGTTCTTGTTCAGAAACTTGCAAAATAAGGAATGAAAATAAAACCTGATCTAATTTTCCTTCTAATAAAACTTCAATGTAAGTAGTTAGAAGACCAAAATTAAAATCAAACGAAAACAAATTTTCTAAGTAGTCGAAATTCGAAAAGTCGAAAAGAGGCAACTTTAATTCATCAAAACTGTCTCGAAAAACAATCTACCGAAAATGAAATTTAAAGGCAAAAAAAAATCTAACCCTAATCGGAAAGGAGGGGTAAAGAAATTGCAAAAAAACCCTTAGAAAAAACAGTAAATTATGAAATTGGCACTAAAAACTATAAAATTACGACAATGCCACTAAACACAAAAAATTGCCCGAAACAGCATCGAAACGACTCCGGATGACTGAAAAAAGCCTTGCATCACAACGTTGTTGTGCCTTTGGTTCGTTGGGCAATACTGGGTCAGCCAGTCAGATTTCAGCCCGATCCGAGCATGGTCCAACCTTTCGGCCCTTGAGCTTGTGATATTCACCCGCAGGATATCCTTCTCTAGACAGAGAGACCTAAACCAGATCACCTACCTCAAACTGGACATCTCGCTTAGTCTGATCCACGTGCAACTTGTACTGAGCATAACCTTTGTCCACGCTTGCCTTGACAGTTGCATGAATGGATTGTAGATCAACCAGACGATTTAACATGTCCTAAAAGATTTAACATGTAACCTCAACATGTTGCCCAAGGTGAGATTTACCACTTCCGTTTGGCCATCTGTCTATGGATGGTATGGACTGCTAAACTTCAGAGTAGTCTCCATTCGCTTCCAAAGCTCCGGCCAGAACTGGCTCATGAACTTCGTATCTCGATCAGACAGGATACTCCGCGGCAGTCAGAATCTCCACACCACATCTCCAAAGTACAAGTCGGCAATCTTGCTCGCATTGATGGAATTCTTGCAAGCAATTAAGATAGCCATCTTGCTGAACCTATCCACCACGATATGAATTGTGCACCGGGTTGTGAAGATGTTTCTCGGTTTCCAATCTTCAGCGGCTTTGGGCACCAAACAAATTATCCTCAAAACCAAACTATGTCCTTGGATATCCTCAGGTGTGACATAACACCTATCCTCCTCTTCCAACACATCATTAGAAACATGCTCTTTAGACTCTTCTTCAGTGCCCTACTGAATCAGTAACTGCGACCTTATCCTCGGACACTCATTCGCATAGTGCCCATGCTGCTGACAATTGTGGCACTTCACATTAGCTTTATTACTGATGGAAGACTTATTCGGAGCAATACCTCACCCTTGGCCTTGTTGTACGCAACCTCTTCCGAACTGGTTTTGGGTTGAATAGCTACCCACTCTTTTCGTCGAAGAGCTACTTGCCAGAGAAACACAGGGAAGAAGAAAGCCTCTTCCAAATCCAACACTTCTGCTGCTAGCCCTCGCTAGACTCTTCTCCACCACTAATGCCTTCGTCTACGCATCTGTGATAAAGTTTAATGTATGGACCTAAAAAGCATCCTGAATAGCAGGTCGTAGCCCATGGAGATAACGTACCACGAGCTATTCTTGAGTTTCGCACAATTGATTCCTCGCCACCATCTGGTAAAACTCAAGCTTGTATTCTTCGATGCTCCGAGAACCCTGCGACAAGCTCTGAAGATTCTGGAACATAGTCTGTCGATAATTGAAGGGCAGAAACTCCTTGCGCATCGCCCTGTTGAATTCCCTCCAATCGTCTAAAACTGGAAGGCCATCCAGGTATCTCTGATATCTGAAAGATTGCCACCATGCGGCAGCCCTGTCCTTGAACCTCATCACCACTAAAGATACTTTCTTTTCCACCGGAACCTCCTTCAACGAAAAAATTTCATCCAATCTAAGAATTCTTCAATTGACAACCCCCCTGAAAATTCCAGAACCTCCACCTTAAACCCTAGATCCCAACCAAGAATGAATGGTTCTCCTTGTTCTGGTTGTCATCCTGGCGCCAGCCGCTACACCATCTGTGTCAAATCCCGTGTCTGGGGTTCATGACTCTCTATCTCTAGCCGCATCTCCCTTCACAACTCTTCCCTGTAGCGCCTAGACTCTTCCCGATCCTGTTGCATTGCTTCGATTAACACAGCAACGTTCTGTTCGAGATTACCTCCTGCCATGGCGCACGGAATGACTGATCTGGACGGACTGATTCTGGAAGGATCTATACTCTGATACCAACTAACGTTGTCAGAAACAAAATTTGAAGATTCGTTCTTGTTCAGAAACTTGCAAAACAAGAATCGAAAATAAAACCTGGTCCAATTTTCCTTCTAATCAAACTTCAACGCAAGTAGTTAGAACACGAAAATTAAAATCAAGCGAAAATAAATTTTTGAAGTAGTCGAAAAGCCCAAAGGCAAAAAGAGGCAACTTTAATTCATCAAAATTGTCTCCAAAACAATCTGCCGAAAAAGAAATTTAAAGGCAAAATAAAGCCTAACCCTAATCGGAATGGAAAAGTAATGAAATTGCAAAAAAAAAACCCTAGAAAAATAGTAAATTACGAAACTGTCACTAAAAACTATAAAATTACAACAATGCCACTGAAAATAGAAAATTGCCCAAAACACCATCGAAACGACTCCAGAAGGCCAAAAAATGCCATGCATCATAGATTAGCAGTGACTTTGGTTCGTTGGACCATTCCGGGTCACCCAGTCAGATTTCAACTCGATCTGTGCTCGTTTCAGTTACCTCGGGAATCATGCCTGGCATCAATTCGGTGTTTCAAGCAGCTCCTGTCCTCTTCTTCAAACGTTTTGAACTTCGTGGAGCTGATTGTGGAATCGAAACTTGCCTCGCATTTGAAACACCTTGATCAGCAACCAGCTCTGCGTCTAGGTGCTACCAAGAAGCTTGGCACCAATACAGGGAATCGAGCATCAAATTGACCTTGTTTCGGGAGCACCTCTCCATTAACAAGCACGCTTATAGGACAAACCCAGAGGAGGCCAAAGAATTGCAAAGGCAATAGGAGGAGCTACTTCAAAGAGGATATGAGGGGAGATTATGAGTCCATGTGCGGTTCCGATCTCGTTGGTACCGAAGAGAGATGGGACGTGGAGGATGTGCATCAATTGTAGGGCCATCAACAAGATACGATAAAGTATCGTTTCCCTATTCGTAGGTTGGATGACATGCTAAATGAATTGAGTGGTGGCCAATATATTTCGAAAATTGATTTAAAGAGTGGTTATCATCAAATTCGCATGAAGGAAGGGGATAAATGGAAAATAGCTTTTAAAACTAAACATGGCTTGTATGAGCGGATTGTGATGCCTTTTGGACTAACTAATGCACCTAGTACATTTATGAGGTTAATGAATCATGTGCATAGGGAGTGGATAGGGAAATTTGTTGTGGTAAACTTTGATGATATCCTTGTTTATAGAAAAAATATAGAAGAGCATGTTGCGCACTTAAGGCTAGTCTTTGATATCCCTAGAAATGAACGTCGATATGCTAATTTGAGTAAATGTACTTTTTCCTTGCCTAAGATTACTTTTCTAGGATATTTTGTTTCTTCTAATGGTGTTCAAGTGGATAAGGAGAAAATAAAAGCAATCAAGGAATGGCCTACACCTAAAAGCGCTAGTAAGGAGAGAAGTTTCCATGGGTTGGCTTCATTCTATCGATGGTTTTTACCTAACTTTAGTACTATAGCAGCCCCTCTTACAAAAATGATCAAGGTGAAGGTTAAATTTAGGTGGGAGAGTGAACAACAGAAGACTTTTCAATTACTAAAATCCGAGCTAGTATGTTCCCCTATCCTTTCTCTCCCCAATTACTCTAAGGTCTTTGAAATTGAATGTGATGCTTCGGAGATGGGTATAGCAGCGGTATTAATGCAAAGGAGTAAGCTTATAACCTACCTTAGTGAGAAATTAAATGGGGCTATCTTGAATTATTCTACCTTTGACAAGGAATTATTGTGTTTTTGTTAGGAACTCACAAAATTGGCAACACTACCTTTGGCCAAGGGAGTTCGTGATACAGACTGACCATGGGCCCCTAAAGCATTTGAAAGGGCAAACTAAGCTAAGCAAGGGGCATGCCAAATGGGTGGAGTATATCGAGATGTTTCCCTTCGTGTAAACAAAATGTGGTAGCCGATGCACTCTCGAGGAGGTATACTTTGCTTTCTACTTCTGACTCTAAATTACATGGCTTTGAGTTTATGAAGGAATTGCATATTAATGATGATGATTTTAAAGAGTTGTACCTTGCTTGTGAAAAGGGTGCTTGTGACAAGTTTTATGTGCATGGTGGTTATTTGTTTAGAGAAAGTAGATTATGTGTGCCTCAATGTTCTATTAGGAGATTATTTGTTGTTGAAAGTCATGGGGGTGGCTTAACAGGTCATTTTGGCATATCAAAAACTTTGAGTATTTTGCAAGAACATTTTTATTGGCCACATATGAAAAGGGACATTGAGAAAATTTGGTCTAGTTGCATTGTGTGCAAAAGGCTAAATCAACAATTATGCCACATGGATTTTATAATCCTTTGCCTATTCTTAGTGCACCTTGGGTGGATATTTCTATGGAATTTGTGTTGGGATTGCCTAGCTCAAGGAGGGGTAAGGATTCTATCTTTGTGGTTGTTGATAGGTTCTCTAAGATGGCTCATTTTGTGTGCTAAGAGTGATGATGGTCATTATGTAGCTAACTTGTTCTTTAAAGAAATTGTGCACCTCCATGGAATCCCTAGGACAATTGTAAGTGATTGGGAAACTAAATTTCTAAGTCATTTTTGGAAGGTGTTGTGGGCTAAACTTGGGACTAAATTGCTATTTTCTAGCACGTGTCACCCACACACCGATGGCTAAACGGAAGTTGTTAATAGAACTTTTTGGACTTTGTTAAGGGCTATATTCAAAAGGAACATGAAATCTTGAGATTATTGTTTTCCCTTCATTGAATTTGCTTATAATAGATGCATACATTCCTCTACTCATTACTCTCCTTTTGAATTGGTGTATGGTTTTAATCCTCTGACTCCTTTTGATTTGATGCCTTTGCCTTTAAGGATTCATTCTATCCTATCCGGAATAAGCAATTACAAAAATTTGTTCCACCTGCTACATATCAGAGTAGCAGCATCGGAAGTGATTATAGAGGAATTTTTTCTTTAATAGTGCTTCATAGAATTATTTTGAAAAATCCTTAGCATATGATCACCAAGAGACACAAATGATAAGGGTAACTTAGGATTCTAACTAAGCAAGAATGAATGCACAATAGAGATATTAAGTATCTCTTAGTATTAGTTCTAGCAAAAATTTATCTTACTAGCTCTGAATAATTGAATGTTTGATAACATTCAGATAATTATATGAGATACAATTGGCTAGATATTTATAGTGCTTCGTGATCCAAAATATTTCCAAAGGCTATGCACCAAAGAGTTGCTTAGAGTCCTTCAAAATAAGTTTGGTAAAGCTATTCAATTATTCTCTAAATAGTTGAATGTCCTTGTGACCATTCAGATAGCTGTAAGAGAAATGAAATTA
>JAOXNR010000705.1:0-10776 GCA_028571225.1 Parsonsia alboflavescens
ATTACTTATTTAGATTATAATATTTTACACTTTTTCTCAGAAAATGATAGCCTTTTTGGGCATAAATCCCAACACACTGTTCATCGATGTTACTGTTTGTATCAGAATTTCGAAAATTTTATTAGAATGGAGAGAAACAGAGAGGAACCATCTTTTTGAGATGTGATGGAGTTGTTGCGGGCCACTTTAGCACGCTTGGAGGTGAAAAATTGTGTTGAGCCACCGAGGTAGGAAGAGCAGCTGCACAATAGGGAAATCATTCCACCTGGGAACATCGACTACCAACAGCATTAGGAGGTAAATTCGAGCTGATAGGAAGTTGATTTTCAGATAGAAATTCCCGAGTTCATTGGGGGGTTGAATCCAGAAGAATACATCGACTGGACTCAGTAGGTTGACGATGTTTTCCGTCTGAAGGAGGTACCTTTGGATAAGCAGACACCACTCGTTACAATTCGGTCCAGAGACAGAGCTGCGACTTGATGGCATGCACAGCACTACAGGCGGTACATGAATGGAAGGCCGCCAATCGATTCATGGGCAGCCTTGAAGCAGGAGATGAACAAAGAATTTCTGCCTCCAAACCACAAACAGGTAATATATGCAAAGCTACATGGGTTGACATAAAGAAGTCGTACCGTTGAGAAATATACAACTGAATTCTATCGATTGATGGCTAGAAATCGATTAGTAGAGGCAGAATTGAGGTTAGTCGCCATGTATTTGCACGGGTTGAGATTGCCAATACGGAATGAATTGTCTATTCACTGCATAAACAGTGTGGGAGAAGTGCACATGAAGGCGCAGGCAGTTGAGCAGAGGTTCATGTGAAACCGATGGTTTCAGGGCAGAGGAAATTTGATAACAGGCCAAGGGTTGGGACAGTGTTCAGGCAGTAGGTTGCTCCTCCCGCAGGGAAGCAACCAAATGTTCCACCGTTGCCTAGAGCCTCATTAATGAACGTAGCTTCGGATTCCCAACAAAAAATAGGCTGTCACCGGGCTAATATCTGCTGTCACAAGTGTTAGAATTTAGGGTATTATGCCAGTGAGTGCCCTAAGGCCCGAGCTCAGCTTTACATGGAAGAAAAAATAGAGGGGGAATACGCTGAAAAGTTCCCAAAGGACGAGGAGTTTGAGGAAGATATTTGCGTGGTTGATCCTGATTATATCCAAGGTGATAGTTTGGTAATGTGCAGGATGTGTTTGGCACCCAAGACAAGCTTGGATTGGCGACGGCATGACATTTTTTCAACCAAGTGCCTTGTGACTAAAAAAACGTGTAAGGTGATTATCGACTCCAGTAGTTAGGAGAATGTGATTGCTGAAGTGGCTGTGAAGAAATTGGAATTAGCAACTATACCCCATCCTCATCCCTACAAGCTCGGTTGGGTGAATAGAGATGTTGATATTCAAGTCAGCAAGCGCTACAGGGTTCATCTCTCCTTTGGTCCACGGTATGAGACGACGATAGAGGCTGATGTGGTTTCTATGGACGAGACACATATTATCTTGGGGTGTCCTTGGTAGTTTGATAACCGAGCAGTGTACAACGAGTACACTCACATGTACATGTTGAGGTTGGAGGGGAGAAAAGTGATCTTGAAGCCACTTCAGGAGAATATTGACCAGGAGGCAATGATTTGTCAACCAAGCCGAGAGTTTCAGGACAGCCTAGATGGAGACGATGTCTGTTTTGCCTTGGTGAGTACATCCGAGAGTTTCGGCCAGGAGCAGCCAAAGGTGCATGAAGAGCTGCGAAAGGTGTTGGACGGTTTCCGGGATGTGATTCCGAGCGACTTGTCACCCGGATTGCCACCAATGAGAGATATCTAGCATATGATTGATCTGATTCCAGGCTCGATATTGCCGAATAAGGCACATTACAGGACGATTCTATAGCAACATGATGAGCTGAAACGGCAGATCCAGAAACTTCTGGATAAGGGATTTGTCCGAGAAAACATTAGTCCGTGTGCGGTGCCAGCGTTATCGGTACTAAAGAATAATGGTTTGTGGCGGATGTGTGTGGATAGTAGAACAATTAACCGGATTACTATCAAGTATCGGTTCCCCATACCAAGGCTTGATGATATGCTTTATCAATTGAGTGGAGCAACAGTATTCACGAAGATTGATTTGAAGAGTGGGTACCATTAGATTCAGATCAAGCCGAGTGACGAGTGGAAGACAGCCTTCACGACAAAGGAGGGGTTGTACGAATGGTTGGTGATGCCATTCGGATTGTCAAATGCGTCGAGTACCTTCATGTGGGTAATGAACTAGGTTTTGAGACCTTTTCTTAGTAGTTTTGTTGTGGTATACTTTGATGATATTTTGATATATAGTAAGTCTGTTGTTGAGCATGTGGAACAAGTCCTTACTGTTTTGCGTGAACATAAGTTGTTTGCTAACCCTAGTAAATGCATGTGGATGGTTGAGAGACTTGTGTTTTGGGATATGTGGTGACTGGAGATGGAATTTTGTCGGATGAAGGGAGAGTGCAGGTTGTTGTAAATTGGCCATCGCCAACTACAAAGACAGAGTTGAGTTCTTTTTTAGGCATTGCAGGATTCTATAGGTGATTTGTCAGGAGATATAGCGAGGTAGCTGCACCTTTGATGGAGTTGCTGAAACAAGATAGATTAGAATGGACAGAAAGGGCACAGGAAGCTTTCGAAGTTAAAGGATCAGTTGACACACACTCCTTTGTTGGCATTGTCGAATTTTGACAAGGTATTTGAGGTTGACTGTGATGTGTTGAAGACAGGTATTGGAGCTATTCTGAGTAAGGAGGGGAAGCTAGTGGCATATTACAGTGAGAAACTGAGTGGAGCAAAGTTAACCTACTCAGTTTATGACCTCGAGCTGTATGCCATTGTGAAGTCATTGCAGCATTGGTGACATTACCTGATACAAAGGGAATTTATGCTATTTTCTGACCTTCAGGAGCTGAAGTATTTGTAGGGACAGCACAAGTTGAGCACGAGACACCCAAAGTGGGTAAGCGTTTTGTAGGAATACAACTTTAGTATCCAGCATAAATCTGGTACTCTAAACAAGGTAGCTGATGCCTTGAGCTGAAGGAGCTTGTTGATTACAGCAATGCAGGTGGTATTGTAGGTGAAGTTGAGAGTGGAAGCCGAACTGATTACGTCCTTCATGATGGGTTTCTGTTCAAAGGTAATTGTTTGTGCATCCCAGATATTTCTCTACGCTTGTTGATTATATAGGAATTGCACAATCAGGGATATTTTGGCCGGGAGAAAACTGCTTGGCTAGTGCATCAGAGGTTTTATTTACCAGGACTTAATAGAGATGTCAAGACATATGTAAGGAGGTGTCGTGTTTGTTCAGAGGCGAAGGGGACAGATACAAATCAGGGACTATACATTCCGTTGCTAATACTGGATGAGTCGTGGAAGGATGTCTCCATGGATTTTTTAGTAGGATTGCCGCGAACAACGAAAGGGCTGGATTAAAAAATGGTGGTTGTTGATTGATTTACCAAAATAAGTTACTTTCTTCCGTGCAAGACAATGTTGGATGCAAGTAAGGTGGCTGGTCTATATTTTTCTGGGGTTGTTTGACATTATGGGTTGCCATCGTCGATAGTTTCAGACAAGGATAGCAAGTTTATGGGGCATTTTTGGAGAGAGTTGTGGAAGAAACTTGGCACGAAACTGAAATTCAGCAACCCATATCATCCCCAAACTGACGGGCAAACTGAGGTTGTCAACCGGAGTCTTGGGAATTTGTTACCAGCAAATGTCCATGAATTCAGAAGTTGGAATCTTTGCTTACCAAAAATTGAATTTGAATTTAATTCATTGGTGAATCGATAGTGAGGGTTTGCTCCATTCCAAGTGTTGTATGGGTTTCTGCCGAGAGGTCCGCGTGACCTTCTCTCTATCGACGAAACAGAAAAGCTGAGCAGGAAGGTGGATGAACACGTTTTTCATTTATGAGATTTACATATTGTTGTGAAGGTTAGACTTGAGCAGAGTTATGCCAAGTACAAGGCGAGAGCTGATCAGAGATGATGCTAGCAATCTTTTGAAGTTGGTGATCTGGTATGGGCCTATGTGCCACGGGAAAGGTATCCGCAGGGAGCTTACACCAAGCTCAAACCGAAGAGGATTGGACCTTGTCAGGTGTTGGAGAAATTTGGTGACGACGCCTACAGGGTTGAGTTACCGAACGACTTGTTTATCTCTGATATCTTTGATGTCCGTCATCTAGCCCCTTATGCAGGTGAAAATTCTAGCTTAAGGACAAGCTTTTCAAAGGACGAGGAGAGTGATGAGGACATTGTCCAAGATAGATAGGGCAGTTTGGACCACCAAATTACACCGGTCAAGCCCATGCTAGGGAGCCCACGAAGGTCCAAGCGACTGCAAGGAAACGGGCCTGATCCGGACTGATTTGGACCTTCCACCTCTGGATGCCAGACAGACCTACTGTCTCCAAATGAGCTGAAACTTGACTGGACGACTGGAAATAGGCCGCTGAGCAATACTCATTGTCTTACAATGATGTACGTTGACTCATCTGATGAAGAAGACCCCCCTGATCCTGACAGCTGGATGCCTCATTACAGCTCCGACTTAGGCTCTGACTAATGATGTGCTGTCCACTATCTGTTTTTCGGCCACGGAAGATTGTTTTATGTCAGTAGTCAGTCTGTGTGTGTGCTTTTATTCTTTTCATAAAGGAGTACTATTCTACTCCGCGTGTGTCGGCCACCTTGTCGGCCAGTTGGTTTGAATGATTGTACTTTATCTATTAGCTCTTAAGTCCAAGTTTGGAGTCCGTCTGATGCTTTGCCTATATATATGTTGTTTGGTTGAGTTTGTAAGGCAGAATTGGTCGAGTCTTAGACAGAACAAGTTCTTAAGAGTTTTTTCGTTTGTCTTTTAAGCTTGTATCCTGGTTGTGTTGTGTTTGTATGTGTTGTTTGGTATTAGAGCCAATAAAACGATTTCAGAAACAGCTACCATCTTTGATTAGTATGGCATCTGTTTTCCTTTTATTAGTATGCTCTTAACTCAGTGATTGCCACTCTGTGGATCCTTCACGTATGAGTTAATAAGAACACTAAGGAGAACTTTTGACAGAAAACTTTGTTGGTTGGATTAGGTGTGCCATTTGTTGCCGAGGAAGGTGTTGTTATCACAAACATTGGTGTGTGACGAGTTAGTTTTGATTCAAAATCTTTCATCTAAACCCGGATGGCTTCCATGACCCCTACTACCACTACCTCTGGTTCTATACTTAACCTACCCAGGAGCACTTCAACCAAGATCCCTCGAGTTTATGAGATAGAGTATCATCCCGAGTCAGACAAATATCCTCTCTCTTCATTCCCTTCTGTGAAACCTTATACCATCTATGAGAAACCCAGACCAGTTCTCACTCACCGTCTTAAACAAGTCTTTGGTCATACCCCACCACTGACCTCACGAGACTTTGTTCAGGCCTCTCATTACACTTCTCATCCACTGTCCGCTACCACTAAAGAACAGTATGTTACCTTAAAGTTTCCTGAAGCTGCTATTGAACGATGGAAATCCGAAGGCTTCTCTCACATTCATTTTGGCGCTATCAAGTTAGCACTCACCTTACATGCCAGGAAAGGTTTGCCGATGATATCCAGGATTGCTCTCCTTGATTTCCGTTTCAGAAAGAAGGAATATGCTGTCATTGGAACGGTGCAAACCACATTAAATGCGGGTACAGTGTTCATCACACTGTTTCCTAACTTCACCATGTGCTTGGATGATCCCTTCTTGCAGGATACCTTGAAGGTGCAAATTCAGATTTCTGGCCCCGAGCTTTCCAATACCTACATGGCCACTCTTCATGACCAGATGGCTTACCGAATCCAAAATCATTCCATCGACATCCCTTTACCAAGCCACTTACAAAATGGCAAATCCTTATTTCTACAGGTTGACTCTCGGAAACCCCACAGTGTACCTTTGTGCCCCGTCAGCTCCCTCGAGCCAGCTATGAAAAACACATAGCTTTGTCTAAACCACCTGCTCCTATCCAAGTTTCAGACCCACACATATCTCCTCAGCCTGATGGTTCGGTCAAAGTTATTTTCCCGAATCGATCGACAGTCTCTACCATTTTTCCCACGGAGCTCTCCATGTTAAACTTTCCAGATCGATTTCCGCCAAATGTGACCTCATCATCTTTCCCCTCTCAATCAAACAGTCGTCGGTCATCCCAGACTCTTCTACGCCAACGTTTCGAAGCTGGTGACCCCCATGTTGGTCTTCTAGGCCAACCCAGTGGCAAGTTCGACTATTATGTCACATATAATAGCTCCCCACCTACTTTACCAGTCAAACCTACTGGTTGGGAACTTCCACCTGATGACTATTCACCTCCATGTGATCTTCCAGATCCTTCACCTCAACCCTTGATGTTTATGGATGCTTCTTCAAGACTATGTTGATGGGTTTTTAGACACTTTTTATGTTTTTTCGGATTTTGCTATATTTTAAGGGTATTTTTGGTAATTGTTTTCCAAATTGTTGTTTCAATTAGGTTTGGGATAGATTTAAGTTATAAATATTTTGTTTCATTTTAGTTTTTAAAAAAGAAACTCTGTTTTTCGACATTATTCCAGGAATCGAATTCGTTTCTTTCTTTACTTTTGGTTTTGAATTGCAATTCAAGTTAGGCCAAAATCGTAAGTCATCACGCAAAACATCCCAAAATCGTGAGTGATTACACAAAACATCTCTTTTCTTTTCTTGTTCGGTTGTTGTCAGATAATTGTGGACAATCCAAAAATCGTCCTACATCACTTGGTAATGGGAAATTTATTTTTGGCTTTGCTCAAGTTATTGGTACTTTTAATAACACAATTGTAGATCTTGAGGCTTTGGCCCAAGGAATTCAGATTTGTTTGAATAAAGGTTACCCTCAAGCGGTTATACAATGTGATTCACAATCCATTGTATCCATGATTCACTCAGGTCATTCAATTCATTGGCGGCTTCATGGAGTATTGAGTTGGATACGACTTCTTTTAGCTCAAAAGATTTTACCATTATTCACATATATCGGGAGGCTAATCAAGTGATAGATTATTTGGCAAACTTTGCATTGGATACCAACTGTATGTGACACTTTGACATCTATACCTCTTTACCTCAACTTGTTAAGGGAATAAGGGAATTTGCTATCTTGTTATAATAGGACATCCCTCCATTGGTGTAAGATAATAGTTTATTATCTTGCTTGCATGTAGTGGATTTGTCTCCACCTTCATAGTTGTAAGGCTCTTCTTGTCCCCCTCTTGTTATTTATTTCTGCATTCTTTTTAATGAATTGGTAGGGGTTTGCCATACCCTATGTCATCACAGATGGTGTTAAAAAAAAGGGGGGTGTAAGGGGTGGGGGTGGGGTCTTAGAGGGTTGGCGTTAAGGTGGTTGAAATTTATTTTTGAGGTTGGGATTATATGGATTTAACCAATATTACCTCGAATCCAACCCATTGATATCCAAAATATCATTAAACATCGAATTGGAGACACTTTTTCATCTTTTTCTTTCAATGAATCGAATTAGATCCACCATAATTAGTAAGATATTTTCCTAGATGAATTGAAGATTTTAGAATAATACATTAAAAAAAAAAGGAGTTGGAGGTACGTAGTCTTCTTATAATAATGATCGTTTTTAAATATTTATTTAACTTATTTCCAGCGTAAGCAATTAATAATCATTTGCACTTTAATTTTTTAAATAATTTTGATAGAGAGTTTTTAAATAACGTGAGTTGGAGACATATTGGGGGGGTAAATGGAAAATCACCGTTGATCCTAAAGCGGTGGGGATATAAGGAGAGTTTGGGAAGAGCAGGGAAAAGAAAACAAGAAAAAACCCTGATTTTGAAAATTAATTTTTTTATGTTTTCTATTCGAGCAAATGCAAGAGGGCATCTTTTGCATTGTCATACCCTGAACTTTCGACTTGATATATAACTGTGGTTCATGAACCACTGAACACGTAATTAATTGACAATTATTTTTGCTATGTCAAAGCCTATATTTTAAATTGATAACAAATATTTAACTTCATCCTTATTCATCATAATTATACCACAACCTTACACATTCACGATACGTACTCGGAGTATGGTGGCTTTCAATGGTACTTTCATGCATGTAAATCCATTCTGAAAACTTTCTATTAAGAAAAAAATTACCTTTGTACGATAGCTTACGCGCCACACTATCCGGATTGATCGGTCTCACGTGCACAGGAGTTATCATAAAAGAATCTATTATGAAAAGCTTAAAATTAGCTATACTTCTTGATGCGTGGTTGCAAAGTGGAATAATTAATAATAGAATCAAAATAGAAATATTTTTTCTTCGAATCCTAGCTGCTTGAATTCCACGTTGGAAGTCTCCTATAAGAGGAAACAGAGGGGAGGAAGTTAGACAGTTTACACCAAAATGGAAGTTCAAGTTAACAATCCATGGAGGAAAGTGCTCCTTGTATTCAACTGTGTAATTCTATTTATAGGAAGCGGCGGTGGTCCAATACTGATGCGGCTCTACTTCGTCAAAGGGGGCAAGAGAATATGGCTTTCAAGCTGGCTACAAGCCGCAGGATGGCCAGTCACATGCATTCCACTTCTTATTGTTTACTTCAAACGCAAGAAAGCCGAAGGAGCCGGAGCCAAGCTTATCTTGATGAATCTTCGGGTGTTCATAGCAGCCGCCGTCATCGGTGTTCTCACTGGCATAGACAATTACATGTACTCCTCTGGAATGGCTCGGCTGCCGGTGTCTACCTCCGCACTTATATCTGCCTCGCAGCTTCTTTTCACTGCCTTTTTTGCATTCTTACTTGCGAGGCAAAAGTTTACTTCGTATTCAGTCAACGCTATTGTCTTGTTGACTTTGGGCTCGGCTGTTCTTGCGCTGCATTCTGGCTCTGACCGGCCCGAAGGCGAGTCGGATAAACTGTATATGTTGGGCTTTTTTATGACACTTGCAGCTGCTGCTTTGTACGGTTTGATTTTGCCGTTGGTGGAATTGACGTACCGGAAGGCAATGCTGGAGATTACATACACCTTGGTCTTAGAAATTCAGTTGGTGATGAGTCTCTTTGCTACTGCTTTCTGCACAGTTGGGATGCTTATAAAGAAAACCTTTCAGGTTTGTTTTTTCTTTTTCTCTAAATATTTTTATTATGTAAATATCACTCTAGTAAATTAAAATATGAAAAAAAAGAGATTGAAATAATACTCTAAACATGAGTAAAAGCTGATATTCATTGAATAAATTAACCTTAACAAATTTTAAATTAACCTTCATGGACACTCCAGTGGGTGGAATGGAGAGCGCATAGACCATAGGTCTCGGGTCCGAATCCCTCCAACACCCTCTTGGATAAGCGGAATGTCGATGTGTGTAATACCCCTTTAAAATAAATAAATAAATACCTATTCTTAATCTTGTAAATTCTAGATATTATCATGAGAAAATATTTACACTACATATTAAGGTGCTGCGGTTGGAGCAGATTAATCTTGAGCAGAAATATTTGCATTAAAATGGGAAATAAAGATTCCCTCCATCACAACATATAAGTCATTTTAATTTACTTTTCTTGTCACTAATTATAAGTTATTGTTATTGGTTAATTAGTTTTGAAAGTTTTTTTATATATATTACTCCTCTAATAATATACTCATTAAATAGTATTTAGATTTCTAAAAGAATGATTAGAGGGCATTTTAGAGGGAAAAAAAATTATTTTAATTTTTGCAACACGATGGTTAGACTTATATTTAGTGATGAAAAAAATTTTGAACTAATATTGTTAATTATGCACGCAGGGAATCCCTCAGGAAGCAAGAGCATATGAACTGGGAGAATCTATATATTACGTAGTTCTGGTATTTAGTGCCCTTGTTTGGCAATGCACCTTCTTGGGAGCCATTGGAGTAGTCTTCTGTGCTTCATCACTGGTATCTGGTATTTTAATGTCGCTTCTTCTTCCGATCGCAGAAATTTTAGCGGTTATTTTCTACCATGACAAATTTAGTGCGGAAAAGGGAGTCTCTCTCTTTCTCTCTCTTTGGGGTTTCATCTCATACTTCTATGGTGACAGAAAACAAAGCAAGAAGAGGCAGAAAACCGGTCAATCTGAAGTCAAAAATCATGTCCCAGAAACAGAGAGGACTACTACATGTCTTCCTAAAACATGACTAGCTAGGGGTTTAGACTTTAGTTTATAAATTATGTCTTCAAAAAACAATTAAGAAAGACATGATTATCAGTGTATTAAGCAGTATAACACATGATTATCTATCAGAAGGTCCAAAGTGTCCAATCTTCTAGTGCCCTTCTTCCTATCTAACCTAACCTTCAAGCTCTTTCTGGTCCGCAAGTTCGCCAATAATACACACACACACACACATATATATATATATATAGTATCGGTTTTTTTAAGGCGTGCGCGCTCCAACCGTTACCGTAATGGAATTTTTGCTACCGTGCTCATGCAGCCAACCAAGCGGAGCAAAAATTTCGTTACGGTAATGGTTGGAGCGCATTAAGGCGTGCTTCGAAGCGCACCTTAATAAATCCGTATATTGTATAATTCCTAAAAGTGGAGGTTTTTAAGGTAAAAGGATCTTTTTGGTTCGGGCAAAACTTTATTTCATTTTTTGTTCATAATGGTTCAACCTTTTCATATTGTATAATAATCGAAAATATATAATAATAAAGAATTATTATAT
>JAOXNR010000706.1:0-10776 GCA_028571225.1 Parsonsia alboflavescens
TAGTTCTCTTTTCTTTGATAGTACATTTAGAGAACTGTCATTGTGTGGTCCTGTTCTACACATTCAAAATATGCTAACACATGTAGTCCGAGCTCACTGCCCAATGACTAAAGGTAAGTCATCCTACTTAAAGGAAACTAATGTGTTATGACCTTTATTCAATGGAATGTCCAATTCCATTAAACGGTCAGGAACAATTTCCTTATGATTTAAACTTCCGGTGATCCATACCTTACTATGTTGAACGTCTCAGCATATAGATCACCTATTTAAATCAAGTTGGACCTTATTGTATGAAAAATATATGTGCAGAAATGATTCAAACAACACATCAATTTTATTAAATAAATAAATTACAGAAAATTGGTAGTCTTTTTGGGCATAAATCCCAATAGTTATTTATTACTTGGCTCTTGATTTTCTAATACTTCTTCTACGTCATATTCTACATCTTCAATGATAAACATTCTCTTATGCTTTTGTAAACATATTTTATTAATAAAATTCTAAAAATATATACTAAACCTTTTAAGTATTTTATTTAAATCAAATAATATGTATTATTTTATTAAGTAACGTAGATGAAGTATGAAATATCTGAAATTCTAATGACATACTTGTTACTATCTAGAAAGAAGACATACAAGTTCACTGTTAACACTTGCCTTTTTTTTATTTACAAATTGATCTATATCTAAGATAGAGGTACGTTATTTTTAATTTCTAATTAAATAAAAGTAAACAATGAGAAAAATATACTACTACTGTGTGTGTACTTGGCTACTATTCCCTCCGTCCCAAGTTAATTTTCATCTAAGATTATTTATTGATAAAGTATTAAGAAAATAATAATTTTATTCATTTCCAACTATTCCACCCCTCATAATTATTTTGATTTTCAAGGAAATTTATTATGATTTTTTTAATTAGGAGTATTTAAGATTAGTTGGTATAAAATTGAAATATGGGAAACAATTAATTGATTTTAGAAAAAGTCATTAATAAATTAGATTTACAAGTTAGAATAGAAAATTTAAATCTATTTTTTATTTTGAAATTTGTGAATCAACGACAACTAATTTAAGATAAAAAAAAAACTTTCTTTAAACAACTACTAATTTGAGACCGGGGAAAGTAACAACCAGATATACTATTTGAATTCGTACTCAGTACACAATAAATATGAATGAATGGTTGAGTAAAAATTCTATGCTTCGTTCAGTACCAAAATTATGCATGCGTGATCTATTAAGAGAAAAATAAAAATAAATAAGATCCAATACCCATCATCCTTTTTGTTTTGATCCCACAAATTCACAAGCATACAATCCCAGTTTCAACACAATGTTTAGTCCTTTTTGGAATCAAGGTAAAAGTAAGACTATGTTGTTTAGTTACAAAACATAAACTCTACTTTTCTTGAATTAAAACAATCAGAAACCTTTCGATTGGGATGGATGCTTATGTATATCGAGATGGATTATTAGCAATTCTTACCGCTTTTTGCCTGAAGCCTACAAAATGATCTTTCAATCTCTCACCAACTCACACAAGTCTAGTTTTCCAAATGGAAGAATGGGTACATTTTTAATTTGTGGCCGATTTGATCTGAAGAAGAATTTCCCTAATTTCAAATGTAAATTAAGATATTTTTATCAACAACTTTTGCATATTATTAATACTTATGATTGAGAGAGATTTGAAGAACATATTCGTACAAAAGCATCTACTGACTATGACTAGATTAGACCAGACTTTGGCAAGGATTTCTTAGTTTTCCAAGGTCAGTACTGTCAATTTGTACCCAAGCAGGGGAAGAAAAAAGTTTTTAATAAGAAAATTTGATGGTGGAGAAAAGGATATTTGGAGTCCACTGAGTAGTCCAGTAAAGTACAAGAGAGAGGACGAAACTAATGAAAAGGAACACCAAATCGAGCGGTCCACGATCTTCCTCCCTAAAAGCCGCGGAAGAACGCAGCCGCTCGCACCTACAGTTTGGAGGATTAAGGATGTAATATTCTCCTTGTCGAGTTTTTCCACTATTCCAAACCCAATCATCAAATAAATTTACCCACTTAAAATAAAAGAAATTAAGCTGTTGTTCTCATTTATTACTCTTATAATGGTATAAATAAAATTTATATATATAGATTTTTTTTAAAAAAACCCACTGTTTTTAAAATTATATCCCAATAAATTGGACAACTTATTAATATATATATATATATGAAGGTAATGTTATAGAGTGTTATGGAATACATTTTATAGAGTATTCCAGTTAAAACTCTAACCATCAAAGATAATGGTTAATTATTAAAAAAAAAATTCTCATATAAAAAATTATTTTCTCAAATTTTGTTATAAACTAAATCTTAAAAGTATTTGATTAAATTTTATTTCATTTTTTTAAAAACAAAAAACAGTTAATCGTTAACTTTGACCGTTAGGTTAGAGATTTAAATGAAATCCTCAATGAGACGTACTCCATAACACTCTATAGCATTTTCTATATATATGAATATATACTAATATCATGTAAATATATAAATTGCAAAATGTCATTATCTAATTATTATTATTATTATTTACTGAAAAAATGTCATTATCTAATTAATGATCAACATTTGTTCACCCATGTTAATATGTTCCTAACCTTTGAATTTGGGGTGGGGGGAGATTCAAGTATTACTCTTCTTAGACCACCAGATGAGTCATTTGAGGTACTCCTACATCCAATTTATAAAGTCAATTATGATGGTTATTTTTGGATGGAGAAAGCATTTAACCTAAAAGGATATGAAACAAATTGCTTTTATATATTAAATATCTATTTTTTTACTCAATTTAAAAAATTTTAAAAAATTTTATTATTAGTAAATTTTGCATGAACCAAGAGAGTTAATAAATTATAAATTAAAAAAAAACTCATTCTGTCAATAATTATAAATCATTTTAACTAACTTTTTATTACCATTAATTATAAATTATTATTATTAATTAATTATTTAAATGTATTTTTTCTATATTACCCCTTTAATAATATACTCATGAAATGATGTTAATATTGTTTAAAGGATAATTAAAGGACATTTTAAAAGAAAAAAAATTATTTTAATTTTTACAAAATCCTAGTGACTTATATTTAATCACATGGGAGTAGCAATTTAACTATGCAACTAAAAAATAAATGGGTTTAGACTTGAGAATTCATCCCATCTTTCACATCACAAATCAAGCATCACTCGAGGAGTATCAAAATCACACTACAATTTGCCACAAACAAAGAAAAGCGAAGCGAACTTAACCATGGTTACTTTTTCCTGAACCCACGCTCAACCAGTCTATAACATCACACCACGCCCTATGGCCACCATGTTCATTCTGTCTCTCTCTTCTTACTTTGAGTTCAAGAAATCCAGCTAAATTCTCAATCTCATCAGAAACAAGAAACAGAGAGGAACAAAGAAAGATAGATAGATTAGCTAACCTCTGAAGAAGATGAGCTGCAGCGGTTGCAGAGTCCTACGAAGAGGATGCGGCGAAAAATGTCCCCTTAGGCCGTGTTTGGACTGGATCGATGGTCCCCAAGCCCAAGGAAATGCCACTCTCTTTGTTTCCAAGTTTTTCGGCCGCAGTGATCTCATGGCCTTCATCTCCGCAGTTCCTGACAATAAAAGACCTGGTAAACCTTATCATCTTATTTATTTATTTTATACATTAAAATAGTTCAGATTTGTATTTTTCCTTTTTTCTGGTCACGAAAATATAGCAGCAAATCTGATTGCGAAAGATTATATTTCTGAATTTTGGTTTATTTAATGTAAAACTGATGACGTTCTGTTATTTTCATTACAGCACTGTTTCAGTCCTTACTTTTCGAAGCATGTGGCCGTACAGTGAATCCGGTAAATGGAGCGGTGGGACTATTATCGACCGGAAACTGGCATATCTGCCAAGCTGCGGTTGAGACAGTCCTGGCCGGAGGTACTCTGCGGCCGTTGTATAGCTTCGGAATTACGAGTCCTGCTGACATCGATGAGGAGGACTTGGAAGTATTTCATTCAGAGTCGACGACATGGAGAGTTCAAAACCAGAATGCCAAATCCAAGCCGCTAGTCATGCACGGATCGAATAATCAAATGGTGCTGGAATCTTCTCACTATCGTTCGTCGTCGGATCGGAACATCCATCCATCGTCGTTTGGCTCATCGGAGGAGGAGTCGGACTTGTCGGGGAGTTGTGGAAGCGGCGGTTACGATGGAGTGAAGGGAGTAGGTGGAGAAGAGCCAAAGCTTTTGAACCTTTTTGAATAGAAGGAGATTAAAGCAACACTTAGTTACAGGAATTAAGGGGAAAAGGAACGACTGAATTGTGGTGTTTTTTTGTAGTCATGTGATCTCAGTTTTGGGACTGAGTGAGTTGTGAATCGGCAACCACAATGGCCACTGAGTCATTACCTTGTCACCGAGTTGAGGTGCTAACTGTAATAGTATAGTTGTAGCTATTTTGCCTATTTATCAATGATCAATAATAGAGATTAAAGCCTTTGTCATAACTTGAATCACAATGAGAACATTTCCAAGGGCATGCATTTATGGATTTAGAATAAAAATTTTACCAGATATTTATTGAAAATTTAATGTATCTATTTTTATCTTAATTTGTTCAAAATTGAATATCCGAATTTAAGGATTTATATTCATTTGGAAAAAAATTTCATTACTAATTATATTACTCCCTCCATCACTATTATAAGTCATTAATTACCATTTTATTAAAATCAAGATACTATTTTTTTTTTTCTTCTTAAAATGTCTCTAAGTTATGTTTCTAATCAAATTAATTAATAATAATGATATGGAGTTCTGTCACAAGTGAAGTGGCGAGTGTGTAGATACACTTTTAAATTTTTTATAAATTCAAAATATGCATAGATTGTCATAACTTACGAGAAGAGATGGTAGTGAGCCTCGCATGTGAAAACGTCTTTGTTTTGTGGGAAACTCTTGTGAACCTACCACTTGGAGTGTTGGAGAAGCTAATTGAGGCTATTAATTCAGACACAAGGGACATTTAAATAAGAAAATTCGAGATGGTGGAATGATGATATGTAGAATCTTTTGGGGTTGGTTGATATTTGTTGCTAAGTTCTACTGGACAACTGCTGGAAAATTTAATCAAAATTAAGTGAGCTTTTTACATGTAAATCTGCATTTCCATTTTGGGAATCAAATTCTTTTAAGGGTTGAGGTAACTATAAATTACTCAATAAAACATTTACGGGGCATTTGGTTCAGTGGAATGGAATAGGTAAGGAATGAAATTGAAATTCTCAATACCTATTCCTCTCTGTTTGGATGGATGGAATAGAAGCAATAAAAATTCTGGGCATTAAGATCATTATAGCTCAGGATTTTCTAATACTTTTTCTATATCTTATTGCACACTATCAACGATAAACATTCAGTCATCCTTATGATACTTTATTTAAATCGGGTAATATGTATTATTTTATTGGATGGTATAGAAGATGATGCAAAAGAAGTATTAGAATATACGGGGCCATTATTATGTTTGGTTGATTTAAATAGATATCGAATGAGAAATAGTTCAGAATGAAATATTATTATATCCTTATATATGTATCTATTATTTTTGTATTATTAAAATTAAATATAATTATTTTTTTAAAAAAATATATTTATTTTAATTAAATAAAATACTAAAAATGTAGTTAATAAAATTCTTTAATAACAAAAAATATTAAATTTCTGAAAATACTTAAAATAATAATAAAAAAAGGACTAAAATTTAACAGATAAAATGAACAACTGAAAATAACTAAATATTAATAAACATAATAGTATATTTATTATAGGAAAAAACATAAACAGAGAAAAAAAAAATCCAAATTATGAATAAAAAAAATGAAAAAAATCATGAAGGCAAAATCTCCAACGATGTCATTTCCGGAAATTCGTCTTTCTTCCAATTCCGACTGCTCATGGAATTGTGATTCCTAAATTTTGTTTAAGAATAGATATTCCAGAGTTTATGCTGAATGACAATTCTTAGGAATTGAGATTCTCAGATATTTTGATTAATCAAACAAAGAAATTGTTATTTCTTAGAATTGACTTGGATCGGAGTTCTAATTCCATCCAACCAAATGTGCTGTAAAGTTTGATCTTATGTCAATCGTTAATCAAAGAATTTACCTTTATGTGCTTTTGCAAGTAACTCCCTCCATTTCAAAACGATTTTTCACTCAAATTAACCTAATCACAACATTAATTCTTTTGGATGATTTTATCCCTTATTATTGATGTTGAACGGAGGGAGTACCATCTTGGGGAGATGCTATCCTTTAACTCTGTTCTATTTTATTAAGACATTTTAAAATTTTTTAGGGGATTAAGATTAATATTACCTTCGCTTTAATTTATTTATCACTTACATTTTTTCATCCAAATTAAGGAAATCAAAATATTATCATTTTTGAACGATTTTATTCCTTCTTGAATTTTACCTCAACTCCTCTCTTCCATTTCTTCCTTTATTTGGACTAATGTTAATAGGAATGGTGATTTTTAAAATAGGGAAGTGTGAATGAAATAAAATGTCATTGAAAAGAGGTTAAATAAGTTTGATTATGGAGTAAAATGAAAAATTTACTCTTTTTTTTTTTTACCTTAAAATGTATAAATGATAAATATTTTGAAACAAATAATCTCTGACAAATAAATTGAAAAGAATGGAGTAATTATTAAGGTGAAAAGGAGTAGTACTAGTACTTGAACAAGCACACCTTGCAAGAGCTTTTAGTGGGCAAATTAGACCCATAAGTAGCTCTACACTTCTTTTGTTAAAAGAAAAAAAAAAAATACACACACACACATTTAATTTAAAAAATAATTTTTAACAAGTCATAACTAGTTTCAATACTAAAATCTATGGAAAGAAAAGAAAAAACTTTGCTAATGACCTTAACTTTAGGTTCTTTCTTCTAGACCAAACTTATCACAACGAAACAAAGGAATCAAATTCATTTGGTTAAATGTGAGGTTTATCTATGTTTTTTCGTCCCTAATTATAAGTTATTTGTGTTTTTTTTTTAATATTAAAGTAAGAATTTTTTAAAATGTTCTTATGGAGAATGACATTAATGTTTAAGAATGAAAGAGAGAAAAAAACATTTTATCAAGACCACGACTAATATTGAAATAATAATAATAATAATATATCTCTTCCATCCCAATTTAATTGTCATTTAAGGTTATTTTCCTAATATTAACGAAATAATAATTTTATTTATTTCGGACCGTTTAACCCTTCATAATTACTTTGATTTTCAACGAAAATCTATTATGGAGTTGGGGTTAGGAGTATTAGAATTGATCGACATAGAAATTAGAAGATGTGAACAGTTAATTGACTTTGAAAAAAGTCACAATTAAAGTAGATTAATGAGGGGTAAAGAAGGAAATTCAAGTCTATTTTTTGCATTAAAATGTGTAAGCGATAACTAATTTGGAACAAAACTAAATTCTTCAACTTAAACTAATATTAGATGGAGGGAATATCTATTAAACTACTACCAATGACTTATAATAAGAGACATGAGGATTGAATTCAAATAACTTATAATTAAAGATGAAAAAAGTACTCCCTCTGTCAAAAAATGAATATCTCATATTTTATTTTGGATTATTTGGAATTAAATGTCACATTTCCCAAACTTTTCAAAATTTTAACAAGAAAATTGACAATGCTGTATTAATGAACTAAGTCTAACTTTTTTTTATTAAAATACGTGCAAGTCAAATTAAGATATTCAATTTCGGACGGAGAGAATATATAAATAAACAAATACTTGGTGAAGGCACATCACAATGTTACTTCAACCGAAAGCAAATTAAGTTCACGAATGAGGGTAACTTCTAATCACACTTGATCTTGCACAATAGAAAAAAACACTAATTAAGTGCATGAATGAAGAAAGAAAAAAGTCATTTAAAGTATGTATAAGAAACAATGGTGGTGCTGAGGGGGGAGAATGGTGGGAGGTGGGGGGATGAGTAAACGAGAAAATGCAAACAAGGAAGTGACGTGGGGTTTTGTCAAGACATGTGCTTTAATCAAAATGAGACTATCTTATTTATATAGCTTTGAATTGATTTATATTATAATGTACATTTCCGATGCCAGAATAAGGAAAATCTATGGTTGGGTACTGTTTTTCTTTAATTAATTAATATTAATATTTTTCTGCAACTTCATCAGGTTTAATAATACTATATGTATTCTCTTGCAAATTGCGAATGGTAGCACATTATTAGGCTTAATCGTCCGGTAGAATTTTTAAAGGATAAAGACATGTGAGATATTTGTCTCTTTCATAATGCAAAATCATGGTCGGATTGTTTTTATGGTTCAAGATTTCCTATTATACAATTGTGTGTCATTCTTTATTACATCGATAGAAATTTAACACTTATTTTTAAAAGATCAAGTTTCCCTATAATTTAAATTATCATTTTAGGTTTTAATCTCAAAATATATTAAAAGATAATAATTAAAGGTTACAAATAGAATTTATAATAGGAGATCCAAACCTTACTTTTACAATTTAAGAAAATTTTTCATATTCTCCAAAAATTGAACAAGTAGAGAAGGATTAAATTTATACATTTAACAAAAAGGGTGACATGATGCGTACGTTCTTTTGAGAAATGTATCCTCTCTGATGTGGTCCATTAAGTCATGGTGAGGAAGATTAAAAAGAATTTGACCAATCGATTTCATGGTGATTGTACTTACCAGTCACTTTGTTGAATAAGAAAGTTTACTTTATTTTGACAGCAACCATGAGCACACACTCGATTAATTAATATCTTTCATATTTTCCTTTTTCTTCTTTTTTCATGTGGGATTATATAGTGATTTGGATCTTTTAATATATTTTTTAGCATTTTAATAAAAATTTTACAGATATCTTTGAATTATTTTTATTAACTAAATCCTTACAAAATAAATTATATTTAAAAGGTTTTATATAAAAGTACACTGAAATACGTTATACCACATGAACAAATAATTTTTGACTAATATAACTTTTTCTAAAAAATAATTTTTTTTCTCTTAAAAATAGTAATGTACTCCTAGTTTAGTTTGAAAAAGAAATAGGTGGATGAGATGAGAGAAGTCAATTTCATAGGGGCGTGCGGTACGCGTCAGTAGGAGCTCCAAAATTTCTACTCCATCATTATCATGGAATCCACGTCACCCATTTCTTCCCCTTTTCCTTTTTGTACTCCAATAAAGATTGGAGTGGACAAAAATATTTTAGGACTTCTCTATTCGGGAAAAAGGCGGTAGTACTAAGTACTTTTGCAACTATTAGAGAGAGAAAATTAGAGAATTTTAATTAAAAAATAAAACATTCGCCCTTGCGGTTGAGCCTCGCCGCATCCTTCAAAAATGGGTCCTACCCATTAAATTAAAAGGCACTATTCTCTTATCATGTCTCTTTTTTCTTATCCTTACTTTTTCATTTTTTTTTTTATTTCTAGGGTGACATATGGGGATGGCTTTTGACTTTAATAGAATCTCTCAAACTACATCTCCCTTGGTTTTGCTTTGTGTTCTTTTTTTTTGCCCCTTCTTATATATAAATGACTTGTGTGCCGGAGTGAAGTGAAGAGTTATATATAAATAATCTTACCGATTTACAGTCAAGAAGTGGGATAAGGATTTTGAAAGATTTTCTTGAGCACAAAGGGAAGGAAATAGGGTTACATTTTCCACTTGGATTACTGTAGATGAAGATTGATTATGTCATTTGTTTAAAAAATAAAAAATGTTCTTATGGATGTGAAATGTAACTATATATAATAAAATGAAAGGTCCATAATTCTTGATTGATTGATTTTATACTTTAATTTTAAAAAATCTATATTTTAAGTTGATTATTTTAAATTATTAAGATACACAATTAGACAAACAACAATCCCTTCATCCAATCGATTTCCTTCGACCGGGCTAAAATCTCAATCTCGACTCAAATCAATAATAACCTCTCACATAATTCATTTTCACTTTCCCTCACAAAGAGAGCAAGTGTCTTATCTGAGCACTCCTCACAAATTGTCTCATTTTTTGTGGAGAGAATTTTTCTTCCCACCTTTTCCACTAGATCTATAGTATTTCCTCTCCTATAGAAGAAAAAACAGGATAATGTGTCTTCTTTTTTATTTTTTATTTTACCGACCATCCATTCTCCCTCAGGGATTAATAGTAACACCCCAACTACTCTCATCATGTCTCAAGCGCAATACTTATCGATCCTGTCTCGAACTCAATACCTCTCGATCCCAAGCATTGCTATTTACCATTAAATTAGCAAATGTAACCATAAAATGAAGAGAAATAGAAAATGCAAATCATGAATTAAAGACAAACTTGAAACGTAAGGAGCTGAGCAAGTGATGCTACAGATGATAATATTTCAACCATATTTTCACCAATGGAGGCATTTATAGAGATCAAACACATCACTAGATATATTTACATATGGTTTTACTAGCCTATCGAATGTGGACCGTTATATCTAATAATTTGCACTTGATTTCATTTCTTTCCTACCAAACTGTGCATGCAAAATACATTTCTTAACTACCATTTCCCATAGTGATAAACAACCAAAATGCCAATTCTTCAGCATTTCAACCCCCAGTAAACTATTTTAAACCCCCCCCCCCCCCCCCCCACTTGCGG
>JAOXNR010000707.1:0-10774 GCA_028571225.1 Parsonsia alboflavescens
GTTTTTGGTCGTCTGGAGTCATGCCTGGATGAGTAGCTTTGGTTGGATTGATATCCTCATTAAGCTTAAAAGGAAGCATAACAAAGAACTCTTCATTTTTCCAAAGCGGACTTTCACGTTTGAAGTTGGCATGAGAATCTGCACAAAAATTTCGCAACATGTTAGCTATGGATAAAAATTTGCCAGTACTATCAGAAATAGCAAACATATTGGTGATAGGCGTAAAAGTTTGGAAATGATGTTTGTATCGGACTCCATGAAGAAGGACTCGGAGTCTTTCAGCTAGTGTAAGCATCCCATCCGTTTAGAACATCTTTACCATAAAGTTTGTTCTCGAAGACTTTGATCTAAATTTTGCAATCAAGGAAAAACTTTATTCCAACTTAACGTTTTGAAATCAGACTGCCCTGGAATATTTCTCCTTTTGTTGTTTGAAATTGGGCGTCAGTATTAGTCCAAAATTCTGGAGGTAGAATTTCGGGGTTCATCATTATCTTCATGGCTCCTGTGTCTAAGAACCCGATTGCTTTCATTGGTTCAGCATACTTAGACGTCAATAAGGAGACTTGCACATGTGGCGGACAAACATCAGTTAATGAATTAATTCTTGAAGCTTCAGTAAGATTAAAAACTGGTAAGCATGATTCTTGTTCAGAATCATTTTCAGAAGTCTCAAGTTCAGAATCCGTAATTTCAATGGCAAAGGCAGTATCCTGATCGGGACGGCTTTGCTCGGAGAACAGTGATTCAACATCAAATTCCGGATGGTCCACCATTAATTGTGTTACAAGCTTCGAAGCCTTGGCCTTCTTGGTTGGGCAATTTCTGGCGAAATGGCCTTTCTTTTTGCAGAAGTAGCATCTGTTTGATTTTCGTTTGAAAGATGCCTTCCGTCTGAAATATCTTCTTCGATTTGTGTCTCTTCTACTCCGAATTTCTCTTCTTTGTTGTGTTGCCCATGCAGTTGCATTTCTTTGATTTGGGGCACCCAATCTCAGAATTTCTGTTGTAGATCTTCTCGAGTTTCTTTTTTCCATGGAAGAAGTTTTCCATGACTTTCCTTCGTTCACAGAGCTTCTTGAGACATGTGAATGTGGCTTGGTGGATTTCTGCAAGTCCTAGGTTCGCCAGGGTGCTTCCTGATAGCTCAATCATTTTGTTCAACTCTGGTTGGATTTCTTCTGGTAGTGAGGAGTTATACACTTGTTTGAGATTTGGGTCCTTTATTCCACCGAGGCGATAGTAAATTTCTGTCAATCTTTTGTAATGCCTATTGAGGTCCTTAGGCCTTAAAGAACAACATTTCATCATGAAAAAGTATGTTCTTGCCCGATTAATTTCAAGAGAATAATCACCTACAAATTCCTTAAATATCACATTAATGCAAAAGTACAAAGAATTTGTAAGCAGTAAATTCCTGTCATTGGCATCTAAGGATATAAACCAATCATGTAATGTGCCAACAGATCTACTAAAGAATTCAGGCAGCATATGGTTCAAAGATACTCCCTTTAACAACTGTGTATGAACCCAGGCTGACATTTCTTGGAACCTTTCAAGCCTTTTGCTAACTAGAATGCCATCAAAGGAGAAACAAGTTGTCTTTGTTGGTTTCTGTGGAGGAGTAGGCTGAGGAGAGGGTCATCTGTTGTCTCTTGTTCGTGACTGTGATGAGTTCAGTATATGTGGTCGATCTTGAAGGTCCTGGAGTGGTCATAAGGATTCCTGAGATGTCCATCTTTCCTTCTCCGGATTCAGTAGACTCAGTAAAGTTCTCTGAGGATGCTTCAAACATGGATATGTCATTGGAGTCTGTTCAAATGCCATCAGACTGTAGATTTTCACTTGAATCTTCGAAGGGTGTTGAAACTTCATCAGACACTGGATTTGAATATTCGGAAGGTGTGGAAGTTTCATCAGGCTCATGGTCTTCCATGGAGGTTGTAAGAACTTAATCTGGTTGGATGGACACCGTGAGCTGTGGAGGATTATCTGGCAAGGCTGTATCAATATGTCTTGTGGATCTTGCCAGAGTAACCGGATCAGATTGCCTTGCAAAACTTGTAGGAGTGACAGGATCTCTGGCTGGAATTGGCCCTTGTTGGACCGAAGCTTTGAGGTCTTCTTTCTTTGGAGATTGACATTGGACTTCATCTGACAGGACAGGTGCCTTCGCTTTATCTTTACGAGAATGTCTGGAACTATCTATTCGGAAGGCTTCAGTCTGGGTGGTTGAGAATGTATGCTTCTTCTTTGTTGTCGGAGGAACATATGGATGCTCCTTTGCCCAATTTACCCAAAAGTCTGAGTCTGGCAAGCTATAATCAACAATCTTTTCTGCTCTGGGTAGGACAGAGCTTCGTGGTCTACCAAAGAGTGGAGTTGGCATGTGGAAGGTTGGTCGATTGTTGGGGATGCCGAGCATGGAGAAGCCTTGCAAAGGAGATAACAGAGCCGGGGCTGCCTGAGACTTTCTTAATTCATAGTTTTCAAGTTGTTTCAAGTCTCGGATCTCATGTCGTTTCTCATCAAATTCACTGCAATAAGAGGTGCCGGTCCGGATCATCTCTTTGAGGTCTCGATCAAGAGTGTTGTATCTGTTTACCATGTCGAGGTAGAGCTTCTCTACTTGGTCAATCGTTTTCTCAACTTGGTTTACTCGATCATCAATTCGTGTTTGGACACGATTCTGGGCATTAGCATTGTCAGTCTGCTAGTTGAGGACTTCTTCTGCTTGATTGAGAGGAACATGTCTCCCAAATTCATCAGCTGTCTTTTGAGATATGTAAGGTCGGGAGGTTCATCTTTCTGGCTCAGTCTCTCTTCTTTCCAATGGTGGAAAGTCTGAAGCATAGGTACTCCTTGAGGGTCGGTTCATCATGCATGGTATAGGAGTTGACCTGCTTTGAGCAATTTTTTCTTACTTCTGGCGGCAAGCGGATGGTTCCGTCGACTGTCAATCTTCTTGATGGACGGATAGATTGATGGTGGATTTTCTTTAGCCATCGACAGTAAGGCTGATCTTCTAAGATGAGAAGTGTAAAAATCTTCAAAGCCAGTAAAAGGCCTTGGAACAGGCATTGCCACCGGTTTACCTTTATCATCATCAGGTGGAGATCGTCGGTTTGAACATCCTCCAGATTTCTTTTTAGACTGCCTTTTTCTCCTTGGAACCTCATCTTCCTCTTCTAAGTTATCTTCGTCACACGAGCATTTTGGATCACAAAGACCAGATCCTGGGACATCCCATATAAAATGACCGTTGATGTGAGATGTGTAGCTGGGTTACACCAAGTGGTCGAAGGAGGATATTGGTACACTCTTTTGCATGATCTGATCTGCTGGGTCATATGGTCTGAGCATCAGTTGTGTGAAAATATGTCCGGAGTCTTCATTCTGAGGAACTTTGAAAGAAGTCTGGACACGTCCATCAGGTAGCCTTTGAAAGGTCGATACTGTTGCTTGGACTGGTTCCTATTGTCGGTGAAGATTCTCATAATTAGTAATCCATTCTACGGGCATGAGTTTCTGGAGATCTTCCCTTTTGAACTGTCTTGGAATTTCAATCAAGGTGGGGACTTCTGTGGCTGAATTTGCCAAGATCATTAAAGCATCTGGAGATCCACTGTTGTGTAGATCTAAGGCAAGGCTCTGAGGTCGATAGTCCATCTAGTGATGCAAGGTCGCCATCATCGAGGTATGAGTCAGAGATGTGCCAATGAGTTGGAGCTGAACCTTTAGGGCTGTGCACAAGTTCAGATCTTGGAGAGATATGGCATAGTTTGGGAATAGTGTCAAGACAACACTTCTCGAGTTGAGTGTAATAATTATCGTGCCAATAACTGCCAGCTTGTAGCTGAGTAATGTTGAATCCAATAATGCGATTCGAGCAGTGACTGGGTGGCCCTTCCTTCCGCCATAGGTGAGGACAAGTCCGACACCACCAAGATGATGGTGTGTGTATGCTTCGGTTCTCCAATGTGCTGTCATGTCTGGGAGTATGTCAAGAGTAACAGACTGTTCTTCGGAGGAGTACGGAATGTCGCATTGATCAAGCTTTGAGGACTGGACATACTCCTTTGTCTTTGGGACAGTGGATCTGAGTAACTGTCGAATAGATCAGATGCCTGGAGGAAAAGATCCTCTCTTTTTGTAAATGTAAGATGGACTCATAAGAGGAGGGACTAATTCCCCTACAGAGACCGACTCTGGGACAGTCGAATATTCTACAAGACTACCTACATTTGCAGAATGTAAAGAACGTTTAGGTAAAGATGAAGAATTGGAAATATTAACGAGCTGGGAACTGGAATTGGAACTTGAAGTATTTTCCATGAATGTTTCCTTTCGCTCCCTACTCTCTCTCTGTCATCCCTCCAGAGTGTAAAAATCCTTATTTCTTTCCCCCTGCAAAACGAAAGTTTGCATATCGGAACGCTGCGTTCTGGCTCTGATTCCAAGCTCGTGGTATACCATGGAGGTTGTAAGAACTTTATCTGGTTGGAAGGACACCGTGCGTTATGGAGGATTATCTGGCATGGCTGTATCAGTCTCTCTTGTGGATCCTATCAGAGTAACCGGTTCAAATTGCCTTGCAAAACTTGCAGGAGTGACCGGAACTCTGGCTGGAATTGGCCCTTGTTGGACCAAAGCTTTGAGGTCTTCTTTCTTTGGAGATTGACGCTGGATTTCATTTGATTTGATAGGTGCCTTCGCCTTGTCTTTACGAGAATGTCTGGAACCTTCTGGTCGGAAGGCTTCAGTCTGGGTGGTTGAGCGTGTATGCTTCTTCATTGTTATCGGAGGAACATATGGATGCTCCCTGCCCAATTTACCCAAAAGTCTGAGTCTGGCAGGCTATAATCAACAATCTTTTCTGCTCTGGGTAGGACAGAGCTTCATGGTCCACCAAAGAGTGGAGTTGGCGTGTGGAAGATTGGCCAATTGTTGGGGATGCCGAGCATGGAGAAGCCTTGCGATGAAGATAATGGAGCCGGGGCTGCCTGGGACTTTCTTAATTCATAGTTTTAAAGTTGTCTCTTCAAGTCTCGGATCTCATATCGTTTCTCATCAAATTCACTGCAGTTGGTGGTGCCAGTCCGGATCATCTCTTTGAGGTCTCAATCAAGAGTGTTGTATCTATTTACCATGAAGTGGTAGTGCATCTCTACGTGGTCAATCTCTTTCTCAACTTGGTTAACTCGATCATCAATTAGTGTTAGGAAACGATTTTGGGCAATAGCATTGTCAATGACTAACCTTTTCTTGCCTCTAACTTGCTCGCTTCTTTTGTTGACATAAAAGGCTTGGCAAGCCCAACTAGAACTAGTTGGCTCGATTAAGCCCTACTGTAGCTGTTCATTCTTCTTGAGGAAGTTTTTGGAAGTCTGGAGTCATGCCTGGATGAGTTGCTTTGGTTGGATTGATATCCCCATTAAGCTTAAAAGGAAGCTTAACAAAGAAGTCTTCATTTTTCCAAAGCGGACTTTCATGTTTGAAGTTGGCATGAGAATCTACACAAAAATTTTCAAACATGTTAGCTATCGATAAAAATTTGCCAGTAATATTAGAAATAGCAAACATATTGGTGATAGGAGTACAAGGTTGGAAATGATGTTTGTATCGGACACCATGAGGAAGGACTCGGAGTCTTTCAGCTTTCGTGTAAGCATCCCATCTAACTAGAACATCTTTACCTTGAAGTTTGTTCACGAAGACTTTGATCCAAATTAACTGAAAGTTTTGAAATGAGACAGCCCTGGAATATTTCTCCATTTGCTGCTTGAAATTCGGCATCGGTATTGGTCCAAAATTCTGGAGGTAGAATTCCAGGGTTCATCATTGTCTTTATGGCTCCTATGTCTAAGAACCCGATTGCTTTCAATGGTTTGGCATACTTAGATGTCAATAAGGAGACCTGCACATGTGGAGGACAAACATCAGTTAATGAATTCATTCTTGAAGGCTCAGTAAGATTAAAAACTTGTAAGCACGATTCTTGCTTAGAATCATTTTCAGAAGTCTCAACTTCAGAATCTGTAATTTCAATGGCAAAGGCAGTATCCTGATCGGGACAGCTTAGCTCGAAGAACACTGATTCAACATCAGATTCTGGATGGTCCACCATTAATTGTGCTACAAGCTTCGAAAACTTGGCCTTCGTGGTTGGGCAATTTCTGGCTAAATGGCCTTTCTTTTAGCAGAAGTCGCATCGGTCTGATTTTCGTTTGAGAGATGCCTTCCATCATAAATAAATCAGATTCATCTTTGATTTGTGTCTCTTCTACTCCGGAGGTCTCTTCTTTGTTGCTTTGCCCCTGCAGTTGCATTTCTTTGATTTGGGGCACCCAATCTCATAATTTCGATTGCAAATCTTCTCGAGTTTCTTTTTTCCTTGGAAGAAGTTTTCCACGACTTTCCTTCTTTCACAAAGCTTCTCGAGACATGTGAATGTGGCTTGGTGGATTTCTCCAAGCCCTAGGTTCGCCAGAGTGCTTCCTGAAACCTCAATCATTTTGTTCAACACTGGTTGGATTTCTTCTGGTAGTGAGGAGATATACACCTGTTTGAGATTTGGGTCCTTCATTCCACCGAGGCGATAGTAAATTTCTGTCATTCTTTTGTAATGCTGATTGAGGTCCTTAGGCCTTAAAGAACAACATTTCATCCTGAAAAAGTCTGTTCTCGCCTACTTGATTTCAAGAGAATAATCACCTATAAATTCCTTAAATATCACATTAATCCAAAAGTACAAAGATTTTGTAAGCAGTAAATTCCTGTCAATGGCATCTAAGGATTTAAACAAATCATGTAATGTGCCAACATATCTACTAAAGAATTCAGACAGGATATGGTTCAGAGATACTCCCTTTAACAACTGTGTATGAACCCAGGCTAACATTTCTTGGAACCTTTCCCGCCTTTTTCTAACTGGAATGTTATCAAAGGTGAAACAAGTTATCTTTATTGGTTTCTTTGAAGGAGTGGGCTGAGGAGACGGTGGTCTGTTGTCTCCCATGGAATCCTCATTAGTGTCATGTTCGTGACTGTGATGGTCTTCAACATATGTGGTTGATCCTGAAGGTCCTGGAGTGGTCATGAGGATTCTTGAGATGTCCATCTTTTCTTCTCCTGATTCACTAGACTCAGTAAAGTTCTCTAAGGATGTCTCAGGCATGGATATGTCATTGGAGTCTGTTGAAATGCCATCAGACTGTAGATTTTCACTTGAATCTTTGGAGGGTGTTGAAACTTCATCAGACAATGGATCTTCATTTGAATTTTTGGAAGGTGTGGAAGTTTCATCTGGCTCATGGTCTTCCATGGAGGTTGTAAGACCTTTATCTGGTTGGAAGGACACCGTGAGCTGTGGAGGATTATCTGGCCAGGTTGTATCAGTCTGTCTTGTGGATCATGTAGGAGTGACCGGATCTCTGGCTGGAATTGGACCTTGCTGGACCAAAGCTTTGAGGTCTTCTTTCTTTGGAGATTGACGCTGGACTTCATCTGGCTGGACAGGTGCCTTCGCCTTGCCTTTACAAGAATGTCTGGAACTTTCTGGTAGGAAGGCCTCAGTCTGGGTGGTTGAGTGTGTATGCTTCTTCTTTGTTGTCAGAGGAACATATGGATGCTCCTTTGCAAAATTTACCCAAAAGTCTGAGTCTGGCATGCTATAATCCATGATCTTTTCTGCTCTGGGTAGGACAGAGCTTCGTGGTCTACCAAAGAGTGGAGTTGGCGTGCGGAAGGTTGGCCGATTGTTGATGATGCCGAGCATGGAGAAGCCTTGCGATGGAGATAATGGAGTCGTGGCTACTTGAGACTTTCATAATTCATAGTTTTCAAGCTATCTCTTCATGTCTCGGATCTCATGTCGTTTCTCATCAAATTCACTACAATAAGTGGTGCCAGTCCGGATCATCTCTTTGAAGTCTCAATCTGGAGTGTTGTATCTGTTTACCATGTCGAGGTAGAGCTTCTTTACGTGTTCAAACTTTTTCTCAACTTGGTTGACTCGATCATCAATTCGTGTCAGGACACGATTCTAGGCAATAGCATTGTCGGTCTACCAGTTGAGGACTTCTTCTGCTTGATTGAGAGGAACATGTCTCCCATATTCATCAATTGTCTTCTAAGATATGTAAGGTCGGGAGGTTCATCTTTCTAGCTTGTTCTCTCTTCTTTCCAATGGTGGAAAGTCTAAAGCTTAGGTACTCCTTAAGGGTCGGTTCATCATGCATGGTATAGGAGTTGACCTGCTTTGAGCAATTTTTTCTGACATCTTGCTGTAAGAGGATGGTTCTGTCATCTGTCTCAAAATCTTCTTGATGGAGGATTTTCTTTGGCTATTGGCAGTAAGGCTAATCTTCTAGGATGAGGAGTGTAAAAATCTTCAAAGCCAGTGGAACAGGTATTTCCGCTGGTTTGTCTTCATCATCATCAGATGGAGGTCATCTGTTTGAACATCCTCCGAATTTCTGTCTAGACCGCCTTTTTCTCTTTGGAACCTCATCTTCCTCTTCTGAGTTATCTTCTTCACACGAGCATTCTAGATCACAAAGACCAGATCCAAGGACATCCCATATAAAATGACCGTTGATGTGAGATGTGTAGCTGGGTTACGCCAAGTGGTCGAAGGAGGATATCGATGCCCTCTTTTGCATGCTCTGATCTCCTGGGTCATATGGTCTGAGCATCAATTGTGTGAAGATCTGTCCGGATTCTTCCTTCTGAGGAACTTTGAAAGGGGTCTGGACACGTCCGTCAGGTAGCCTTTGAAAGGCTGATACTGTTGCTTGGACTGGTTCCTGTTGTTAGTGAAGATTCTCATAATTAGTATTCCATTCTACGGGCATTTTTTTATGGAGATCTTCCCTTCTAATCTATCTTGGAATTTCGATCAAGGTGGGGACTTTAGTGGCTGAAGCTACCAAGATCATTAAAGCATCTAAAGATCCACTGTTGTGTAGATCTAAGGGATGGTTCTGAAGTCGATAGACCTTCTGGTGGTGCAAGGTCACCATCATCTTTGTATGAGTGGGAGATGTGCCAGTGCGTTGGAGCTGATCCTTCAGGGCTGTGCACAAGTTCGGATCTTGGAGAGATATGGCATAGTTTGGGAATTGCTTCCAGACAACACTTCCCGAGTTGAGTGTAGTAATTACCGTGCCAATAACTGCCCGCTCGTGGCTGAGTAATCGTGAATCCAATAGTGCGATTCGAGCAGTGCTTGGGTGGCCCTTCCTTCCGCCATAGGTGAGGACAAGTCTGACGCCACCAAGATGAAGGTGTGTGTATCCTTCAGCTCTCCATTGTGCTATCATCTCTGGGAGTATGTTAAGTGTAGCATACTATTCTTTGGAGAAGTACGGAATGTCGCTTTGATCAAGCTTTGAGGACTGGACATACTCCTTTATCTTTGGGGCTATGGATCTGAGTAACTATCGAATAGATCTAATGCCTGGAGGAAAAGATCCTCTCTTTTTGTAAATGTTATATGGACTCATAAGAGGAGGGACTGATTCCTCTACAGAGACCGACTCTGGAATAGTAGAATATTCTACAAGACTACCTATATTTGCAGAATGTAAAGAACGTTTAGGTAAAGATAAAGAACTGGAAATATTAACGAGCTGGGAACTGGAACTAGAACTTAGAGTATTTTCCATGACTGTTTCTTTTCTCTCCCTACTCTCTCTTTGTCATCCCTCTAGAGTCTAAAAATCCTTATCTCTTCTCCCCTGCAAAACGAAAGTTTGCATGCCAGATCGTTGAGTTATCATCTTCATACGAGCATTCTGGATCACAAAGATCAGATCCAGGGACATCCCATAATGTGAGATGTGTAGCTGGGTTCCGCTAAATGGTCAAAGGAGGATATCGGTACCCTCTTTTGCATGCTCTGATCTCCTTTGTCATATGGTCTGAGCATCAATTGTGTGAAGATCTGTCCGGATTCTTCCTTCTGAGGAACTTTGAAAGAAGTCTGGACACGTCCATCAGGTATCCTATGAAAAGCTGATACTGTTGCTTGGACTTGTTCCTGTTATCAGTGAAGATTCTCATAATTACTAATCCATTCTATGGGCATGAGTTTCTAGAGATCTTCCCTTCTGATCTGTCTTGGAATTTCGACCAAGGTGGGGACTTCAGTGGCTGAATCTACCAAGGTCATTAAAGCATCTGGAAATCCACTGTTGTGTAGATCTAAGGCATGGTTCCGAAGTCGATAGACCTTCTAGTGATGCAAGGTCGCCATCATCGAGGTATGAGTGAGAGATGTGCCAGTGAGTTGTAGCTGAACCTTCAGGGCTGTGCACAAGTTTGGATCTTGGAGAGATATGGCATAGTTTGGGAATAGTGTCATGACAACACGTCCCGAGTTGAGTGTAGCAATTATCGTGCCAGTAACTGCCTGCTCGTGGCTGAGTAATCTTGAATCCAATAGTGCGATTCGAGCAGTGCTTGCATGGCCCTTCCTTCCACCATAGGTGAGGACAAGTCTTACGCCACCAAGATGAAGGTGTGTGTATCCTTTGGCTCTCCATTGTGCTATCATCTCTGGGAGTATGTTAAGGGTAACATACCGTTCTTTGGAGATGTACGAAATGTCGCTTTGATCAAGCTTTGAGGACTGGACATACTCCTTTATCTTTGGGGCTGTGGATCTGAGTAACTATCGAATAGATCTAATGCCTGGAGGAAAAGATCCTCTCTTTTTGTAAATGTTATATGGACTCATAAGAGGAGGGACTGATTCCTCTACAGAGACCGA
>JAOXNR010000708.1:0-10774 GCA_028571225.1 Parsonsia alboflavescens
GAAGATCTTTTGCATAGTAGATCAAGATGTCCAGATTCATTCCGCAGGACAAGATCTCCGCATCATTCCAGGTATCGTTCTCGAACTCTTTATGTGAGAGAAAAAATTTTTTTTTTTTAAATCCTGGGACTTCGGATTAGTTTCCTAGTGGATTCGGGATCTGGTTTCCCTTCAGTTGATAGTATAACAGTGCATGAATCCATCACACGTCACATGTGAGGCATCCATCTGGACGACATCACAGTAGATAGTGCTAGAATACTGAGGTCCAAAAGAGAATTCCACCTGGCACCGCTCTAAAACGCTGTCCTCGGTATCATTATTTAACCGGTATGGCATTGGATGAGGTTCCGTCTTCAACTGAAGCTTTTGCACTGTGGTTTGTGAGATTACATTCTCATAGCTCCCTGTATCAATAAGCACACGGCAAACCTTCCTTTTAATTGTGCACTGAGTTGTGAAGATGTTTCTCCGTTTCCAATCTTCATCAGCTTTGAGTGTTAAACAAATCCTCTTCAAAACCAAACTATCTCCCCGGATATCCTCAGGTGTGACATAACACGTATCCTTCTCTTCAAACACATCGTCACCAACATATTCTTCAGATTCTTCTTCAGCACCCTCCTGAATCAGTAATTGCGACCTTAGCCTCGGACATTCATTCGCATAATGCCCTATTTGTTGACATCTTTGGGACTTCACGTTAGCTTTATTGTTGGTGGAAGATTTATTCGGTGCATTACCCGACCCTTGGCTGAGCTGTACGCTACCTCTTCCGAACCGATTTTGGGCTGAAGAGCTACCCAGTCGTGTTGTCAAAGAGCAACCTGCAAGAGAAACACGGGGAGGAGGAAAGCCTCTTCCAAATCCAACGCTTCTGCCGCTAATCCTTGCTAAACTCTTCTCCACAACTTGAGCCTTTGTCTGCTCGTTCGTGATAGTGTTAAAGGTATGGACCTGTAAAGCATCCTGAATAATAGGTTGTAGTCCACGTAGGTATCATGCCACGAGCTGTTCCTGAATTTCATGCAACTGTTTAATCGCCACCATTCTGTAAAACTCAAGCATGTATTCTTCGATGCTTCGAGAACCCTGCGTCAAACTTTGAAGATTCTGGAACATAGTCTGCCGATAATTAAAGTTCAAAAACTCCTTGCACATCTCTCTCCTGAACTCCTCCCAATCGTCCAAAACTAGAAGCCTATCCAGGTATCTCAGATATCGGAAAGATTGCCACCATGCAGCAGCCCTGTCCTTGAACCTCATCGCCACCAAAGATACTTTCTTTTTTACCGGAACCTCCTTTAACAAAAAAAGTTCAACCACTAAGCTCATGCAATCTAAGAATTCTTCAGGCGCCAACCCTCCTTAAAAATTCGGAACCTCCATCTTAAACCCTAGATCCCAAAGGGGAACGACTGGTTCTCGTTTGTTGTCTCTTGGCGGTTGGTAGCCGCCCCTCATTCCTCTCGATCGAACCCTAGGTTGTCCACTCAACGGTCGCCCGAAATCGTCTTCAACATTTTTGTCCACCCCTTGACGCAATCCTTCAAATTCGGCCTGTTCTGGTTGCTGGCCTATCGCTAGCTGCTGCACCATCTGTGTCAAATCCTGTATCTGGCATTCACGGCTCTCCCTCTCTAGCCTCATCTCCCTTAGCAACTCTCCCCTGTCACGCCTAGACTCTTCCCGATCCTGTTGCATTGCTTCGATTAATGCAACAATGTTCTGTTCGAGGTTGCTTCCTGCCATGGCAAGGAACTGACTGATCTGGACGGATCTGGTCTCTGATACCAACTGACACAGTCGGAAAAAGAATCTGAAGATTCGTTCTTGTTCAGAAACTTACAAAACTAGAAACGACAAAAAAAACTTGATTCAATTTTTCCTTCTAATCAAACTTCAACTCAAGTAGTTAGAAGACGAAAATCAAAATCAAGCCAAAAACGATTTTCCGAAGTAGTCGAAAATCGAAAAGCCGAAAAGAGGCAACTTTAATTCATCAAAACTATCGAAAGCAACCAGCAGAAAACAATTCTTAATGCCAAAACAAAGCCTAATCCTGATTGGAAATGAAAAGTAACGAGATTGCAAAAAAACAACAAGAAAACAGTAAATTACGAAACTGTCACTTAAAACTGTAAAATTACAACAATGCCACTAAAAACAGAAAATTGTCCAAAACTCTATCCAAATGACTTCGGATGGCTGCAAAATGCCTTGCACCATGGCATGGCAGTGACTTTGGTTCGTTGGGTCGTTCTAGGTCACCCAGTCAGATTTGAGCTCGATCTGAGCTCGTTTCAATCGCCTCGGGTAACATGCCCGGTATCAATTCGGTGTTTAAAACAGCTCACGACTTCTTCTTCAAACGTTCTGAACGTCGTGGAGCCGATTAAGGAACCGAAATGGCTCATGAACTTCGTATCCCGATTAGACAGGATACTCCGTGGCAATCCAAATCGTCTCACTACATCCCCAAAGTACAAGGTTGTAATTTTGCTCGCATCCATAGAATTCCTGCAAGCAATGAAGATGGCCATCTTGCTAAACCTATCCACCACGACCATGATGCTATCAAACCCCTTTTGTGTTTGCGGCAAACCCAATACGAAATCCATTGACACATCTGTCCATGGCTCATCCGGAGTGGGTAAAGGTGTATAAAGACCCTAATTAGTGGCCCCTCCTTTCGACACTTGACAAACTCGGCATCGCTTAACGTAATCCTGGGCACTCTTGTCAATTCTTGGCCAGTAAAATTTCTCCTTGATCAAGCCGGCTGTCTTGTCTTTGCCGAAGTGCCCCAGCGAGTGCAATTCCTGAACGATCAATAACCTCAACGATGTATCAGGAATACATAAGCAGTTACCTCTGAAAAGATAGCCATCATGAAGCATGTAATCACACCGTTCCTACTGCTCCACGACCTTAACAATAGGACCGAAATCAGCATCATCCCATAGCAACTCTCTCAATCCCTTAAAGCCCAATTTGACAACCCGCATCATGTTAAGCAACGACCATCGTCTACTCAATGCGTCAGCCACCTTATTCACGACACCTGACTTGTGTTTTAAGGTGAATGTGAACTCTTGAAGTGCTAACACCCACTTGGCATGCCTATCACTAAGTCGATGCTGCCCCTGAAGAAACTTCAAAGCCTGGTGGTCAGAGTACAACACAAACTCCCGCTGTATCAAATAATGCGCCAATGTTTAAGAGCTCGGACTATGGCATAGAACTCGACATCATAAGTTGAATAGTTGAACTTCGGCCCTCCAAGTTTTTCTCCGAAATAGGCTACTGGTCATCCCTCTTGGCTCAAAACCGCTCCTTTGCCCACCTTCGAAGCATCACAATCCGCTTCGAATACCTTATCACAATTCGGTAGGGCAAGTATTGGGGCACTCATCAGCTTTTTCTTTATCACATCAAATGCCTCTTAAGCCGCCTCTGTCAATTCAAATACCTTGGCATTATAAAGATCAGTCAGGGGTGCCATCAACACACTGAAATCCCTGATAAACCGACGATAGAAACTTGCTAGTCCATGCAAAGACCAAACCGCTGCTGCACTCTTTGGTATTGGCCAGTCACGGATCGTCCGAATCTTTGCATCATCCGATTCAATCCCATATGCCGAAACCACATACCCCAAGAATGCAATCCTATCAACCATCCAACTACATTTCTTCTGATTGGCAAACAAATTGTGATCTCGAAATGTAGCCAAAACTAACCATAGGTGCTGCAAATGTTCTTCCGTCGCCCGACTATACACAAGTATGTCATCAAAGTAAACTACCACAAAGTCATTGAGGAAAGGACGCAGTACCTGTTTCATGACATTCATGAATGTGCTCGGCGTATTCAAGAGATAGAAAGTCATGACCAGCCACTCGAAGAGCCCATCCTTCGTCTTGAATGCCATCTTCCACTCGTCTCCAGGTTTGATTCGGAGTTGATGGTAGCCACTTTTCAAGTCTATCTTTGAAAAGATAGTCGCTCTACTGAGCTTGTCCAACATGTCATCTAATCGTGGAATTGAAAATCGATACTTGATCGTAATACGATTGATGGCAAGGTTGTCCACGCACATCCTCTGTGTGCCATCCTTCTTCGGTACCAAGAAAGCAGGCATCGCACAGGGACTGATGCTCTCCCGAATAAATCCTCTATCAAGTAACTCCTTAACTTGTCGCTTTAGCTCCTCATGTTGCTGTGGGGACATTCGGTAATGCGCGTTGTTCGGGAGGATAGAACCCGACATTAGATCTATTTGATGTTGGATATCTCTCAACAGAGGCAACACAGTCGATAACTCTTCCGACAACAAGTCTGTCTGATGCCAACAAGTCAGTCGCAACTAAAGCAAACCAAAACTCAGACTCAATTACCTCTTCTTCGAATTCCTTTCGTGGCAGGCAGATAATTATCTTCTTACTATCAACCATTCCTTCTCGCATGGGCTGAAGTACCACTTTCTCTGGCGCTCGGTTGATAGTATAATAGTGTGTGAATCCATCATACGTCACATGATTGTCGTATTGCCATGGCATGCCGAGTAGCAAATATGAGGCATCCATCGGACGACATCACAGTAGATAGTGCTAGAATACTGAGGTCCAAACGAGAATTCCACCCGCACCGCTCTGAAACCCTGACCTCGGTATCATTATTAAACCACCCCAACCAGTATGGCATTGAATGAGGTTCCATCTTCAATTGAAGCTTCTACAGTGTCGTTTGTGAGATTACATTCACACAGCTCCCTGTATCAATAATCACATGGCAAACCTTCCCTTTAATTGTGCACCGAGTTGTAAAGATGTTTCTCCATTTTCAATCTTCATCAGCTTTGGGTGCTAAACAAATCCTCCGCAAAACCAAACTATCTCCTCGGATATCTTCAGGTGCGACATAACACGTATCCTCCTCTTCAAACACATCTTCACCAACATATTCTTCAGATTCTTCTTCGGGACCCTTTTGAATCAGTAATTGCGACCTTAGCCTCCGACATTCATTCACATAATGCCCTAGTTGCTGACATCCGTGGCACTTCACATTGGCTTTATTATTGGTGTCATTTTTATTCGGTGTATTACCCGACCCTTGGTTGAGCTGTACCCTACCTCTTCCGAACTGATTTTGGGCTGAAGAGCTACCCACTCGAGTTGTCGAAGAGCTACTTGCCGGAGAAACACGGGGAGGAGGAAAGCCTCTTCTAAATCCAACACTTCTGCTGCTAGCCCTCGCTAGACTCTTCTTCACAACTTGTGCCTTTGTCTGTGTGTCCGTGATAGTGTTAAAGGTATGGACCTGTAAAGCATCTTGAATAACAGATCGTAGCCCATGGAGATATCATGCCACGAGCTGTTCCTGAGTTTCGCGCAACTGGTTCCTTGCCACCATTTGGTAAAACTCATATGTGTATTCTTCAATTCTCCGAGAACCTTGCATCAAACTTTGAAGATTTTGGAACATAGTTTGCCAGTAATTAAAGGGCAGAAACTCTTTGCGCATCTCTCTCTTGAACTCCCGCCAATCGTCCAAAACTGATATCAGAAAGATTGCCACCATGCGGCAACCCTGTCCTTGAACCTCGTCTCCACCAAAAATACTTTCTTTTCCGCCGAAACCTTCTTTAACAAAAAAAAGTTCATCCACTGAGCTCATCCAATCAAAGAATTCTTCAGACGCCAACCCTTGTGAAAATTTCAGAACCTCCGTCTTAAACCCTAGATCCCAACGAGGAATGACTGGTTCTCGTTCGTTGTCTCTTGGCGATTGGTAGCCGCCCTTTATTCCCCTCAACCGAACCCTAGGTTGTTCACTCGGCAGCAGCCCGAAATCGTCTTCAACATCTTCATCCACCCCTTGACGCAATCCTTCAAATTCGGCCTGTTCTGGTTGCCGGCCTATCGCCAGCCGCTGCACCATTTGTGTCAAATCCTGTATCTGGCGTTCATGGCTCTCCCTCTCTAGCCGCATCTCCCTTCGCAACTCTTCTTTGTCATGTCTAGACTCTTCCCGATCCTGTTGCATTGCTTCGATTAACACAACAATGTTCTATTCGAGGTTGCTTCTTGCCATGGTGCGGAACTGACTGATCTGGACGGATCCGGTCTCTGATACCAACTGATGCAGTCGGAATAAGAATCTAAAGATTCATTCTTGTTCAGAAACTTGCAAAACAAGAAAGGACAAAACTCTATTGAAACGACTCCGGATGGCCAAAAAACGCTTGGCATCACGGTGTCGCAGTGACTTTGGTTCGTTGGGCTGTTCCGGGTCACCCAGTCAGATTTGAGCTCGATCCGAGCTCATTTCAGTCGCCTCGGGTAACGTGCTCAGCATCAATTCGGTGTTCAAAACAGTTCACGACTTTGATTTCAAACGTTCTTAACGTCGTGGAGCTGATTGAGGACCCAAAACTTGCTGAACCGACACCTACCCCGCATTCGAACCACCTTGATTGGCAACCAACTCTGTGTCATGCCACAATCTACTTCGACAACATTCTCAAAGTTCGATAATGCGAGCAGTGGTGTAGTTGTCAGCCTGTCCTTAAGCTTGTCGAAGGCTTCCTGTGCTGCATCTGTCCACATGAACATCTTGGCATTATAAAGATTTGTCAATGGAGCCATTGTCACATTGAAATTAAATATGAACCATCGGTAAAAACTCGCCAAACAATAAAAAGACTGAACGTCGGTTGCACTCTTCTTAACAGGCCATTCCCAAATGGTCTGTACCTTAACATCATCTGGTTGAATCCGTTGTGCCGACACTACATAGCCCAAGAAGACAGTCCTGTCCACCTTCCAATTACACTTCTTTCGGTTGTCAAACAAGTTATGTTCTCGCAAAGTCGCTAAGACCAACTGTAGGTGCTGCAGATTTTTTGTCTCTGTCCGACTGTATACAAGGATATCATCAAAGTAGACCACCATAAAGTTATTGAGGAAAGGTCGCAATACCTGATTCATGACTCTCATGAATGTACTTGGAGCGTTCGAAAGCCCGAAAGGCATGACTAGCCATTCGAAAAGTCCATTTTTCGTCTTGAAAGCTATATTCCACTCATCTCTAGGTTTGATCTGAATTTGGTGGTAGCAGCGTTTCAGGTCTATCTTCGAGAGGATAGTTGCTCCACTTAGCTAATCCAGCGTATCATCTAACCTCGGTACCAGGAACCGATACTTAATCGTGATACGATTAATATAGCTCGACTATCAACACACATTCTCCACGACCCGTCCTTCTTTGGTTCCAACAGAGAAGGCATTGCATAGTTCTGTCACCCGCAGCTTCAACTCTTCGTGTTGCTGAGGTGGTAGTCGTTAGTGTGCCTTGTTCTGTAGAATAGAACCCGGAAATAAATCTATCCGGTGCTGAATATCCCACAATGGAGGTAGACCATATGGTAAATCTTCTGGTAGCAAGTTTGAAAATTCATCCAGTGCCCCCTGCATTTGTTCCGGGTTCTTCTGCTCTACTTCACCACTGTCTGAAGGCAGCAAATTGGTCATCGCTAATGCAAAATAGATTTCGGATTCAGATACCTCTTCTTCAAATTCCTTTTGATGTAAGCAAATGATTATCTTCTTGCTCTCGGCCACACCCTCTCGCATTAGCTACAATAGCACCATCTTCAACCCTCGATTGCTGGTGTAACAATGTGTGAACCTATTATACTTCACATTATTATCGTACTGCCAAGGTCGTCAGAGCAATAAGTGGGAGGCATCCATCGGAACTACATCATAGTAGATGGTGCTTGAATAGTGTGGGCCGAAAGAGAATTCCACTAGGTATCTTTTTGCAACCTTCACCTCTGTATCATTATTCAACCATCCCAATCTGTACGGAGTTGGATGAGGTTCCGTTTGCAATTGAAGCTTCTGAACCGCTGTTTGTGAGATTACGTTCTCACAACTCCCAATATCTATGATCACATGGCAAACCTTACCCTGGATAGTGTATCACGTGGTAAAGATGTTTCGCCGCTTCCAATTTTCATTGGCCTTCAGAGCTAAGCAAAGCCACCTTAAAACCAAACTAACTCCTCGGGTGCCACATAACATGTAGCTTCCTCTTCACATATCTCATCTCCATAATATTCTTCAAATTCATCCTCTGCTCCATCTTGAATAAATAGTTGCGACCTCACTTTCGGACATTCATTCACAAAATGCCCTAACTATTGACATCGGTGGCACTTCACATTGGCTTTATTATTAAGGTGGACTTGTTCGGAGCTCACCCTGCACCTTGACTAACTTGGCACTGCCTTGTCCGAACTAACTCTACGCGGAAAAACTTCCCCCTCGTGCTGACATAGAGCTTCTTACCATAGGGACATGAGGAGGTGGAAATCCTCGTCCGAAACTAGCATTTCTTCCGCCAGCCCTTGCCATACTCTTTCTCCACTACTTGTGCTTTCGTCTGTACTTTCATGACTGTGGCGAATGTATGGACCTACAAAGCGTCCTAAATAGCAGATCATAATCCATGAAGATATCTTGCCACAAGCTGCTCTTGAGTTTCTCGCAATTGGTTTCTTGCCACCTCCTGATAAAACTTGAACATATACTTCTCGACGCTTCAAGAACCCTCGGTGATGTGATCTCAAATTTGGAAGGAACTCATCATTCATCAAATCCAAAATTTTGACCACTTCTATTCATGATTCCCCAAGACTTAATGTAAGAGATTCTAGTTAGAACCATTGACCATAATGTCTTCCGATATGATCTAATGGATTGAGTCCCATCAACTCAACTCAATTACCCTAGCCAAGCATTGAGAACCCTAAAGTTTAACGAAGAACCCTAGAAGAGCTCTAAGCTACACTCTCGGTTGGTGCAACTTGAATCCATATGAAATTCATTCAAATTTCTGAAAAGTGTTTGTAGAGTTAATTGTTGAAATGCAATACAAATGAGGGATTATTTATAGGCTCAGCCCCAATTAGGATTAGGGACTTAATTAGCCACCTTAAGCTATCTTAAAACATAAAGAAAGCAACAAAGAATAAATGGAAAAGTCCAACTAAAGTCACGATTACGAAGATATAAAAACAGAGGACTAAAATTGAAATTTTCTTGCAGAATTTTGGCCAACTGTCCAGCTTGACTTCCAATGCATCCCAAATATTTTTCCTTGATTGTTCACTCCTCCTTGATGTCTTCTATCATCCAAAAGTGGAGCTCTTTCCTTGATTCATCCTCCATTGACTGTTGTGCTTCAAACATTGTAGTAAAGTCTAGCATTTATTCTCATCCTTGCACAAATGTGATTAATGCTTTCCTTAACTTAGTTGCTTTAGCTCTTGTGACGAATAAGATGATGCTCTTGACTTTCCTTACCTTGGATGCCTTTGTTTATATTGTTCGTCATTATTCCTTCCAAATCAAGGAGTTCTTCTTTGTCTTGCACGTATATATCACCAATGTTACTTTGATCTTCAAAGTGTAATGTTTATACTTGAAGTATTGATCTTTGAACAAAAATTCCAATCATTGTTAAGATCTTCTTCAATGGAGTTCATACGTTCTTCAAGTTCTTGGACAATCTCTAACAAGTCTTTCGTCATTCTTGATCTTCTAACCTTGTATTTGAAATACAAGCTCTTGTGCATAGTCTCCTTTCTTTCATAAGCATCTTCATATGAAATCTTCCATGAATTCTCCCATGCCATGTATGCACGTTGATCTCCATCATTCCCCCTCACGTGGAAAGGATTCATCCTCAAATCGGCTTCATCTACATCGAAAAGAGAATGATCACTAAGATGGATTGAAGAATCAAAAAAAATACTTACCAATTAACTCCAAGTTCTCCTCCATGAAAGAAAGAGCTTGATAAAGCCTTACCATACCCTTGCTTAGGTGTGGTGGTCTCTCTTTGATAGATATGTATTCCTTCTCTCCTTCAATAAGCTCATCAGAAGAAATTCCATAGACAAAGAATTCCAACCCCTTAGAACAACAAAGTGACAAAGTGCTAGCATTTAAAGCAAAAGATAATAAGGTATTATGTCCTGTTGGATTATGGTCCCATAAACCATGATATATAGGTCCTCCAACTCTAAGATTCAAAGACATTATGTTCAAGAAACAATCCCTAAAAATAGCATATATGTGTCCTCCATCTAAAGCATTAAACATATGTCTAAAAGGAATAAGTAAATACTCCTCACATATGCTAAATCTCTTCAAATTAGCAAGATGGACATCACTACGCTTCTCTAAAACCAGGGGATATGTCAAAGATTTCCAAAATCTCTTCACATATCTATTCATAGTACAAAACATAGTCCAAATCTTCAAGTAGTTCCACCTAATATGCCAATTAGAGACTAAACACATAGATAGCACGTAGATTTCATCAATATGAAGTCTATCGCCTTCACTGAAGATCAATTTCTCTTCAAGATAATGATATACCTTATCACAAGAATTCAACAAATATACTCCCACAATCATAGATTTCATTTTCATGTGTAGTCCAACAACATGCTTTTAGAAATAGATATCTAAGGACTAAGTACTTCCATTGGTACTCTCAAAGGCAATTTCATGACTATTAAGAATCAACACCCCAAAGATTTCATCATGCTTAGAATACTCAAGAACATACAAAATACCTTCCTTAGGCATAAACAAAGCTTTATCTTTAATTAGAGAATTAATATGCTTGACGAATTGATTATGTATAACTTGTTTAGAAATATTAAGCACATATTCACAAGCATGCTCTTTCA